>JANHZT010001237.1:37576-52503 GCA_032468215.1 Stegonotus admiraltiensis
AACCGGTTCTCTGCCCTAATGATTTCTTCCAACAACCAGTTTGCCAACTGCTCAGAAAGTTAACAACCGGTTCTCCCAAAGTGGTGCGAACTGGCTGAATCCCACCATTGACCCTGTGTGTGTATATACTTTTTTTCTCTTTATTAATGTATTTCTGTATTAGGTTTTTGTATTTAGGCTGCCGAGTGCCCAAATTCTGACAACGTGACTGCAGGGCACTGCAATAGCCCTAACTATGGGCACAGGTTATATAAGCTCCTTTGTTCAACCCCTTCAAACAGTTGCTGAACAAATGACCATAAGTCGAAGACCACCTGCAGAAATGAATATGACATGATTCCATAATATTGTAATGTCGAATCAACAATTCCCACTGCAAGAATAAGGAATCTTTGGCCCTCTAAATTTTACTGAGTTGTAACCCAGTACTTTTACAATCAGTTTCAATTATCTGAGTAGGAAGATGAGTGAAACTGTTGCTAGGTATAATCAGACTGGATTGTTGGATTTCTTCTGAAGGTTTTGGTTGCCAGGCTATTGTATGAACTATAAGAAGATAAATGCCAAATCAGTATTGTTGTAAAGATGGTGCTGGCACGATTTCTACTACGTTGTTTGATTTCTTGCATTTATTGTTTTGATCATTTTTCTCTCACATTTCTGAATTACCTTGATATGAGCAGATGACAGATATTCTTTACAGAAAGAAGTCCTATTGCCTATGAAAACCAAAATATTCAATAAGGTAAGAAAGTAAGACTAACATAATCTGATGGCATTATATATTAGAATGTATTTATATTGATTTTACTGTAAGGCAATCTAAATTTTTCTACAGTGAGATTATCTGCATTTCTAGAGGAATCAGGATTGTTTAAAAATTACAACTTGGCTATCAAATTATTCTTATATAATGATTTGTAATATATCTGAAACGATTTCTTGATGTTGACAGTAATACATGTTGTAAGGATTTTTTTTTAAAAAAAATTTAACAGCAGTTCATGAAATTCATAGCACAGTCTTAAAGGCAAATAAGGTTATCAGGCTGGATGACACCACAGAGTAGGCAGTATCCAATAAGAAACAACTTGGAAATAATAGCTGTGCTATTTGTTTATTTATTTAATTTTCAAATTTATATGGCTGCCCATCTCCTATGAGGTGATTCTGGCCAGTGCACAACACATGTGTAGGCTCTTTTCTGCCAGGGGATCGCCAGAATTGATGAAAAAAAATGTTTTGAGGGTTTTGTGAAAGCCATAAAGGTTGGGACTATTCTCATCTCAGGGGTGATGATGTTGTATAAAGTGACTGATTATCCAAGTGTCATTATTAATAGGAATGTTCAGTGGTTTGCAGAAATTGTTCCCAGGAATTGTGCATTTCTAATTTTTTTCCTGGAGATTTTGACAATAGATACATTAAAAGATACAGCAGTAGAAATCACTCCTGTATGGGAACCATGCAGTGGTGGGTTGAGCCCAGTTTGCCCCAGTTCGGGCAAACTGGTAGTGGCGGTGGTGGTGGGAGGCTCCGCCCACCCACCCAGACATCATCAAAAATGCTCTGTACATGCGCAGAAGCACCGCGCACTCATGAAGCAAGCACGGCATGTGCGTGCTACCAATATCGAACCGGTAGCGCCAGGATTTGAAACCCACTATTGGAACCAACCATGGCATTTTATATATACCAACCTTGGGGCAAACTTTTTGTGATGATGATGATTAGAAATAATTAAATACAGAACAGAGCAGTCACTTGGGGCTCTGATGTTAGGAGTTGAAACTAGGAGAAAGAGAAAAAGCCAGAAACCAAGATCCAGGAGATACCTGGATCAAAGGCCAATTTGGGAGGTTAAATCAGAAATCACTGGAATTTGTGATTAACAAAATGCCATGTAATAAATAATCAGGCATAAAAACAAAACAAATATATCCATCTGGTGAAAAATTTAGTAGCAAATTTATGCAAGGCAAGGATGAGTTTCGTCTAGTCATCCTTTAGAACTTTAGATATGAGAATTCATACGTAAAGAATTCAAAATACAGGCTGCCATAGTCTTAAGTACAAGCTTGTAGTTTGTTTATAGATGAAACTGGTCAGATCACCTAAAATTCCCAGGTTGTTTCACAGAATCATTTGGCAGGGGAAAAAAGGAAAGGAAGGGGAAAATAACCTTGATTCAATCACATTGAATTTTGAGGTTTATTTTCCATCTTTCATCTATTCTAGAGAAAGTTCTCACAGCACATTACCTTATTTTAGCATATTTAAAAGTAAGCTATTTAGCTGTAATTTCTACATGGTAGATTAATTTAATGGGTGATCAACAAAACGAAACAACGAATATCTGAAAGGGATTGTGGTGTATGGTACTGAGAGTTTAGCAAAAATAGAGTCAGATTGTTGGAGGTAAAAAAAGCCTGAGCAACCAGAAAGTATGAAAGTAATCTTAATAATAGCCCTGCAAGTTAATTCAAGTATTACTACCTTGTTTGCAATGTTCGAACCTGTATATTGCACCCAGGAAACTCTGTTGGTATCCTGTAGTTCATATCCAGAGTTTTTAGTATAGTTCCAAATTAGATAACTTAAAAGAATGTAGGTAACTTTGAGTCCTGTAGAAATTTTTATCCCATCTTGCCAACCCCAACCCCCATCTTTTTAGCACTGACAAAAATTGCCTCTAGCTTATTTTAAAACCAAATTGCAATCTCAGTGTAAGGTATATATTCTTTTTCATCTAAAGTAAAATTAATAGCCTGATCAACTGGTAACTGATTGTCCGTACTTTATTAATGACCAGTAAAATCCAAGATTCCTCACATCAAGATTTTTTTTTAAAAAAAAGTTAGCTGTTTTTAGCTATTTAACTGGAGTTTTAGCTTTGGAGTGACATTTGTAATTCAACTGGCATGACTTTTCCCTGGGAATAAATGTTCTTGCTAATGAACAGTGAAGAGTGGTCTTGGCCTCCATGAGTTATACTAAGAATAACATCTTCAAGAAACTTTGTGTAAAATTAGAATTTCTCAGGGCAGATTGAGAACCAGATTTGTTTATGCTTGTGCTTTTAAAATAGGATTTCATTGCGGAGCTCACTTTAGTGTTAGAATGTACTTTCTAGGCACGTATGGATGATTTTCTACTGGATTTTTCCTGTTTTAACAAATTGTATAATATTAACAATATTCTAATGGGGAAAGCTAGTGCAGGCGGCAAAGCTAGAATGAAAGACAGTTGAACAGCTTGAAATCATTCTCAGAGTGTTCATTGGTAGTATAGCAACAAATTGAAGTGAATTGAACTGAGTGAGCTTCATAGCTAAGCCTTATACTCGTCAATACTTTTATAAGTGGCTTAGATGGAGACCTAAATGAATATCCTAGTAAAAAAAAATATCAAAACAGTCTTCATTGGTACAAATAGCTTGAAATTACCATGGTAATATACAGAATTGGCTTGTGTAGAAGATACGGAAATAAAAAAACCAGAGGATGTATTCTGTTGACAGTCTTAAATTACAAATTACATTACAAATAGTCCTGAACCATTAGTTTAGTGATTGTTTGAAATTAAAATGGCACTGAAAAAAGTGACTTACAGCCAGTCCTCTTATAACCATCACAGCATCCCCATGGTCACATAATAGATATTTGGGAGCTTCAGCATGTATTTACAATGGTTGCAATGCCCCAGGGTCATGTGATCCCCATTTGCAACCTTCTCAACCAACTTCCAACAAGCAAAATCAATAGGGGAAGCCAGATTTGCTTAACAGATACATGATTCATTTAACAATCACAGTGATTCACTTAACAACCATGGCAGAAAGGTCATAAAATTGGGCATGAGTCACTCAATAACCACATTGCTTAGCAATGGAAATTCTGGTCCCAATTGTGAGTGTAAGTCAAGGGCTACTGTAATATTTTTAACATAAAGTTGGGACCAGTTAAATATTAAGGAAGACAGACACTAATTGTTGACATAATATGGGTGAAATATTTTAAACTGAAATACTAACATTAATATAAGATTGAGTAGAAAGAACTTTTAACAGGCTTGAATAAAATTAAGCACATGATTTAGGTATTTTAATATCAATGTTTTGCAATGTAATATCTTGAAATGACCTCACATTATTTCTGTCCACTACTATATGTACTCTATAGTGCCATAACTTTAAGGATTTGGTGTTCTAGACATCTTTTCATGTTTTGAACTCTGAAAACTTGTCAAATCTGATTCTTTCTCCTTTGTAGTAAATTTTCCTCCCTAAGGTACTTGGTTTATTTCTTCTAGGTTTTCAAGGAGATGTGTTTTCTTACTCTGTAAATAAGTCCTGAAATATTAGTCCTAGTGATTGTGTTCAAGACTGCTGAATTGGCCGGACCCTGCATTTCCTTTTGAAATACAATACACCACTGGCAGCCTATCTCCATTTACAAGGCATAGCAGACAACCCATATGGCATTATTGAGGTTTTTTGCCAATATTGAGATTTGAAGCACTATCTTAAATTTGTCACTCTTTGAGGATTTCTGATTTACAGTGAACTACAGTACCTTTTCCAAGTGTTTACTTTGATTGGAGCAAATTTGTATGAATCCTGAGGAAGGTCTTTCTTCCATCTTCTATTCGATAGTATAGATAGACTTGTTTCCCGGAATCTTTTGCACATCCAAATATCAGTGTGCTTCATGCTCTGCTCATTCTTTTCACCCAAATGGTCCCAGCATTTGTGCAATCCTAGTATAATCAGTTCAGGATTAGCTGACATCAGTCTCTCAATTTCAGGTCGCTATACCAGATATGGTGAAGAATTGCTTTCAGTGGTGGACTTCCATCCTGTCTCTGTAGCCTTGATATATTAGTTTTTCATACATATCCACCAAATATTCCCTTTGGCATAAACAGCATTATACCAGCGCTGAAATAATATGGTAGTGAAATTAATGGCATAGTATTAGAAAAAGAAAACAATGCTAAGATTAATCTAAACCAGGAGTAGTCAACCTTTTTATACCTACCACCCACTTTTGTATCTCTGTTAGTAGTAAAATTTTCTAACTGCCCACCAGTTCCACAGTAATAGTGATCTATAAAGTAGGGACAAAACCCCTACCGCCCACCATGAAAGCTGGAATGCCCACTAGTGGGCGGTAGGGACCAGGTTGACTACCACTGATCTAAACCAATACTCTTCATTATATTTCTCCGAAAGTTTTTGTCTTACTCAAGCTTCCATCACATGCATGTACCACTTCATATATTGTTTTTTGTTCTCTATTCCTCTCCCTTTTTTAGGATCTCATAAAAACCATGTAACCACAGCCTTGATTTTCATATTACTCTTCATTCATTCATTCATTCATTCATTCATTCATTCCTCCTTCATGTGTTTATTTTGCAATTTGATCCTAAATGATTTTGTCTATGCAGAATGGCTAAACCATTAAAAAAATCAATCACTTTTGGCATTCAATCAGCAGTAATCCAATACATTCTTTACCTTTCTCATATATAATTATCACTCATACTTCTTGATGCACCACCGCATTTAACATTTGTGTTTATATAAAATGTAAGAAAGATGCTAATATTCCCTCTGCTATTATTCAGAAGCTTCTTGTTAATTGTGGCTATGTTGATCAGACAGATACGAAACAAAGAGGCATCACAATGCAAATGCTCAGTCTTCAACATTTTCAAGAAAATGGTCCAAGAGCATCCATGTGAAGACTGAGGTGACTAAGTATCTTATCCCATGTGATTAATATTTTATGGAGAGAGAGAGAAGCCCATTACAGTCATGCTACCATTCTTATTCCCACTTTGTCTATTGAATAAAGCTCCCTAAGAAATTTGAATAATAAAAAATGATTAAAAAGCAATATTGATCATGGAAGATTCCCTCTAAGATTCATTTTGATTGCTGGTGATTTCATTGTCATGATCATGCAATTTTCCTGATAACTGTGTGGTGTCTACAGGCAGCATCAAAACAGGCAAGATGATAAATGGGTCACTGCAATGCAAGTTCCAATTTTTTTGTTGGATGTAGTGGATCTTGTATTGTAATACTATATCTGACCTCTTGCTTTTCTTGACCACCGCACACCACAAACAGACTGCAACAATACAGAAATGGTTTCCCATTGCCTACCTCCAGAATGCCTTTTCAGCTCCCAAGACTATCCTACAGCCCTGCAGTTCCTGCAGTTTTCCTACCAAGGCTTTTTGGAAATGGGTTTACATTACCTGCTTCCTAGGCTGAGAGGGAGTGACTGTTCTAGAGTCATCCAGCTGGCTTTGTGCCTCTAATCAGGCAAGACTAGAACTCACAAGTTTCCCGCCTTATGGCTTAACCGCAAACTGATTCTTGCTCTAGGATTCCAGGAATCCAGGATTTGTATTAAGGCACTAGCTTTATCAAATCAACAAATTGTTGACAAAATAGTGCAAAATTCACCCAGAACCTTTTAATGACAAAATGGTTAAATTCACTAGAAAAAAAAAGAGTGAGAGAGGAGAGGCAGAAAACAGATCAAATGTTTTAAGTAATGTCTTCAGAATAAGTCATGAAAAAAACTGAAGGAGCTTCTTGGATGAGAAGTGAAACATCTTCAAGGAAAAACAAAGTCCTTTTGAAAAATCACTTTTGAGACAAACATGATCTAGAAGATTGAGGATCTCCATAGACCAGAGGTGTCCAGCTCGCGACCCACGGGCCAGATGCGTCATGTGCTGACCACATCTACCCCCAGTTTAGCGAAGAGAAGAAAAGTCGCGCTACATCACGTGACAACGTGACAACACGAGTTTGACACCCCTACCATAGAAAGTCATGGGAAAATGTCAAGGCCATATAGGCAAATTAGGTAGTGTTAATGGTGGGAAGGTATGCATCTCCAGACAGTAGAGTCCCAGCGTAAATGTCATAAAGTTCTTTTTGTTCTTCATTAAATAGCTCAATTTGGTATTTATCCAATTTGCTTAAAAGTAAAAAAAAACCCAGCCATATTAACAGGACTGATGTACTAACTCCATTTTTGATTCTGTGACATGATAAATAATGGAAGATTTCACTATTCTGTCTAAGGCCATAAAAACTAGCAGTTTATGGCTACAAGTAACTTCGACAGTCCAAATTTTAAAATCAGCTTTCTGCTAGGTGAGATTCATGGTATAAAAATAAACTACTGCTTGTCTCTCCTCTTATTATGTAAGATGCAAGTAGATGTAAATAGCATCCTTTTGGATATGCATTTTTAGTTTACATTTTTAAATAGGAGAACACAGTCTTAATCTGGAACTGGGTCAGAGGTTTTTCCAAAATGTGTAGGTGTAGTTAATATGTTGTTGAAAGCTTTGTTCACAAGTAGTGTGAAAAGAAGATCTCAGAAAAATGCTTTTGCTAATACATACACCTGCATTAAGAGTTAACACAATCTTGAGATTTCATCTGTTTTCTATGTGCCCATTTTAAATTTAGTTATTCAGAAATGAGTAATGTCCTCGTGTTATAAACTGTGAGAGAATGCTAATCTGTTTCTTTTCCCCCCCAGCATTTCTGCTAAAATAGGGGAAAGCATTCATTTAGCTTTCTGAATAGTTTCTTAAAATGCGTTTTTAATGTTAGAAGCTTGGCTAAGTCTAGCAAGTGCTTTAACTTTGTTAAGGGAGCCAGATGTTACACATTGACCTTAAATGGTAAAAGCTCCCAGAGTGAATAGGAGAGAGAGAGAGTGAGAGAGAAAGAGAGAGAGAGAGAGAGAGAGAAGCTTTGCTGAATGGGGAAAATTAGGAACTGCTCAGTTTTAGGTAAGTGGTCACTGCGGACCAAGAGTAAAGCACTTTCTTCAGCCAAGGAACCTTTTTCTATCTTAAAGGTACAGTACCACATTATTATGCTTTAGTGAAGTCTTATTGATTGTCTTGGATTTCAGTTTCCTAAGCAGGGGTATCTTAGTAAAGTACTTAGCACACTTCCTTCTCCTGTGCTATTAAAACCATGCTCAAGTAATGTCAGCTGATGTTTAAACTAATTAATTTTATCAGTAAATTGTGATTTTACGTTAATTGTTAAGTACAGCTCTTTATTTAAAATTTGAGATGATTAACTACTATCCATTTATAAATGAGTGTAAAGATAAGCATTTTAGCACTAATGTACAACTGTATGGACTTCTATGCTACATGCTCACTTAATAGAGTCTAGAGTCAAGTTGCCTGCTTTGATGGAGTATCTACTTGACTTTGGGGAACCTGTCTTTTCAGAAGATGTCTCCAAAACTGTGACATTGGAATGGTGATTCCATTTCTTTTTGTTTTGCTTTTTTAAAAAAACACCTATAAGCAAACCCTGGAGATTTCTTTAAGGATTTCTAAAATTAAGTGTAAATGAACTTTTTAAAAATGCTTACTGCAGGATTGGATTGTAATTGCTTTGCAGGTAATTAAAATTTGTTTATAAATAACTGTTTTGAAGTATATTAGATATTCTGATACCTTTGTTCAGGTTTGTTGGCGACCATGAACTGAAAGATTATGAGGATAATATATTAATACAAGAAAACCTGGGCTGGTTTAAAAGTATTCCATCATACTCTCTTATTAAAATTTGTCAAGAATTCTAACTTCTGGAAATATTTATTGCACATTTGTAATATGGTTGATAACCTTTTCAATAACTGTAGCTTGTTTGAAAAAGTATGTATAGTGTATGGCATTACAGCATTTTATAGAAATATGTTGAACAGCACTCTGCTATTTCCAATAGAATACATTATTTCTGGTCCTTCTGAATGATCTCCTTTAAGAACTTGTTAAGCTCCCATATCTGGGCTTTCTGGTGTTCATAATTTCTTATGTACATTTCTCTCTTAATATACTGCTCTGTTCGAATGCATGCTATATTTGTTTTTCTTTCTTTTTTTCCCTTATTCTTGTATATTCAAGAGTTTGAGTTAGTTGTAATCTCTAAGGATCAGAAAATAGCTTTCATAGCTGGTCTTTGAGATTCAGGGCCAAACTGTTCCTGAATACTTTTGATATGTTTGACATCATTTTCTAAACCAAAAAATGAAAGCAGGAAATGTCATACTTTAATGCTCACATTTTAACATCCCCTGCTGTTATGTATGTGAATGAGTGAGACAGAATGCAGAGCACAATAGGATTAGGAACCTAAAGATTTACTATAAGAAGTTGGTTGCCTTCATTGTATGTTACTCTTGGAAGATCACCAGGGTATCATTTTGCTTTCATGGCTCAAGGGCTGGATGATATATAATTTGAAACAAGTTTTAAATCATTCAGGAAAACAGAGGATGTTCTTAATATTTATAGCAAGTACTACAATCAGCTACAGTCTATAGCTTGTAATGCTTATATTAAAGTGTAGCATTTCAGGTGTGACATTCTAGAATGTTGAATATGAAAACTTTCAAATTGCACTTATTTTCATGCAGGAAAACTATATTAACTTGTGGGTTTTAACAAAACCTATAGAAAGGTAACAGTGCTTTTTAAATAGGAATATTTGCTTTGGATCTTATTTTTAGGAATGTATAAATGAAGGCTTAATGATATAAACTAGCATTTTGTGGAAGAGCTCAAGATTAAAAAAATGTCTCATGGGCAGAAAAATACCTGAAATTAACCAACTGTCACCTCTAAATCATGATGTACAAACAATTAAGTTGCCTTGATAACACAGCACTCATTGATTTTTTATTGAGAAGATGTTTGCCAGAACATGTAATGCGTGTGTTATCCTTTTGCCTTTATTTGGTTTTGCCCTTCATTAGATCTTATTTCCCTTTTTAAATGGCACTGTTGAATGCCAGTCTTTCCTGTGAGGATAAGAGGATCTGTAGATCATTTATACATCTCCGTTCAACTTTATTGACACTCTGAATCAGAGGTGGGTTTCAGCAGGTTCTGACCAGTTCTGGAGAACCGGTAGTGGAAATTTTGAGTAGTTCGGAGTACTGGTAGTAAAAATTTTGACTGGCCCCGCCCCCATCTATTCTCTGCCTCCCAAGTCCCAGCTTATCGGGAGGAAATGGGGATTTTGCAGTAATCTTCCCTTGGAGTGGGGTGGGAATGGAGATTTTACAGTATCCTTCCCCTGCCATGCCCACCAAGCCATGCCACACCCACCAAGCCACGCCCACAGAACCGGTAGTAAAAAATTTTGAAACCCACCACTGCTCTGATTGGAGGTGTTTCCATCCTTATTTTAAAAGGATTTTTTTCAAAGATGTGACCATTTAAAAAGTGCATATACTTTTGCGCAAATCTTCCTCCCTGTGTAAAATGTTAAATAGCCCATTCAAGAGGAATCGCAATGAATGAGATCTAATCCGCAACACAATAGTAGAATCAGCCACATGCAGGCAGTAAAAAAAGAAAGAAAGAAAGATGGGGCTGGAAAAGAGTCAGGAAGGCCAAAAAAAAAAAAAAAAGTGAGTGTGAAGTTAGGAAAGGGAAGAAGCTTCACTCAACTTCTGGTTCCTGAGGTAATTTTTTAAAATACGATTTGTTTTTATATCCCTTTAAAAAAGTAATCACTTGTTTTTACACTTTCCAAGGCCTTTATTTCGTTCTACTCTCTCAAAAATCTTTCTTAGGGGGTGGGGATGAGGTAGAGTGGTCCGGATTGTTGATAGTAGAATACAGTCATGTTCTGCTCAGGAAGCTATTACACACAGAACTTTCAAAACAAAACCCTAACTGAAATTTCAGGGAAGCCTGTGCTAAAAACCATAATATAAAAGATTGAATTGAAATAAACCAATTTATGGGTACAAATTATTGATGCTATCAGTTCACACCATTACACTGTATGGTGAGAAGAAATTAAAATTTGGATCACATTTATTAATAACATGTTTTAAAGAAATCATACCTATTTAGTCATCTTAACCATGTATTTTATTGTGAGGGAAAATGCTTTTTTTTCCTGTTCAAATAAGTATATAATAAAAGAAAATAGCATAGTATTTTCATAGTAAAGCACAGTAGAAGACACAGTAAAGCAATATGTGCAGAAACATGGGATATACTATAATGAAGCCTACGTCTTCATACTAACTATTGTGCATAAGAAATAACTATTGTGTATAATATTAACATTTGACTTTTCCATCTTCCTATTGATTATGTGCCGTTACTTTGATGTGAACTCTTAGCAGCCATACAGATATTCTTTGTGACAATCTATTTCTAACTTAGTGCTTTAGGTTTTCCATAGGTGCACCCTATGGTGAGCCCAACCATCTTGCTGTTGGTTGCCTTTTCTTCCATTTCCACTATAACCTTCTCCAGAGAGCTAGGTTTTTGCATAATGCATCCAAAATATGGTAATCTGAGTCTGGTCATCTGTGCTGTGTAAATTCCTTAAACAATAAAAATACTAAATAATATGGTTCTTTGTAAAACTGTAATACATTCAGAGGTGGGCGGCACATGAATTAACAACTGGTTCACCCCAGCACTGAAAATGTGAGTGCGCAGCCTTCTGCGCATGTGCTTTGCTTGCACATGCACTTGTACACATGCACACAGCTTAAAAAACACAGCTAAATAGGACGGCATAGCACCGGTTCACTCAAACCGGTCTGAAGTGTCTGAATCCCACACCTGATATACATTGTATGCTGCAATGGTACAGTATAAAATAAAAATAATAGTATTTGCACATCACTATTGATCGCTCTAATTCACATACAGTAGATTGACTCAAAAATCAGTCATGGGAAGAACTTCAACTGCATGAAACCCATATTGCTGATTAAAGTTTGGATAGTTCATTAAAATGTCAGGTGATATTTAAGTCAGTACCCGTTCCCTTAGAAACATTCCTGTTCAGACCTGGGTCTATATCCTAATTCACTTCCATCTTGAACCAAACAAATGGGATCCTATTGTGTTTATTACTGTGGCAACTTTTAAAAGGTTTTCCTATATAGGTTTTGTAAGCTGAATAAGAGCTAGGATTTTCTTTTATAATTTTGCCAACTCAGAAGCAACACTCAGCTCTGTAAACTATGAAGCAACAATCAGTATAAACAAGTCTCAGCAAATGCCAAGTACCTTTTTTTCGCTACTTCCCAATCTGTGAATAGGCCTCCATTGCAGATGTGACTTGCTATTAGTAGGGACACTAAACAAATACACAATGTTTTCTCAGAAAGAGCATGGAAGGTCTGAATGTGAGAGCAAATTGAAAATGCTACTTTGGCAGAAACTCTGGGCCAGGTGAGAAGGTTCTAATGGTTTCTCTCTATAGAACTGAATACTAGTCATTCTTTATTTTGATACATAAAATATAAAAGTAAATGATCACACTGAAGACTCTTAATGCTCCCAAGAGTTTGCAAATCATATACCCTATCTATGGACCTTCTTTAATTCCTTCCATTCATGTTCGCCTTAAAAGCCATCTTGTATCTGCTCTGAATATAAAAGCACATGCCAGTTTAACAAGCAAAAAGATGCTATAAAAAGTCTGTTGCTCTGTTTAAATGCCTCCACGGTTACTATGGCAATTACATTCTTTAGCTGATGTGAGAATTGACAACAGTTCACTGCCATGCCTCTGATTACTTCAAGGAGGCTAGCCCCATCCATCACATTAGGACTGTATTCTCCAAAAGCATTTTGCCTGAAATGTCATAGAGTGCATTTAGGTTCAAAGTGTGAATATGTGTAAAACGCATTGACTAGTTACTAGGGCTTACTTATTCTTATTCATATGTGGGAGTGGAATATGCACTGGAGTCTTCCAGCTCCAAATAAAGAAACAGCAAAAATATATGATATCCAGATATTTTCAGAATAACAAGAACATAAAATAGACTAAGACCACAATCACAAATGGTTATACAGTTTACATCTTAAGTATTTATACTGGGCTTTTGCCAAACCTATGACAAAATTGGAACCAGTGACAGACTTGTGTAGTTCCCTAGCAGTATAAGTAACCAGATAACTCAAAGTTGGGGGCTCCGGTAGCATAAGCCAAGCATCTTCCCTTCTGTGCTTTTGTGATAGTTTGCTACAAGAGAGAGTTGCTAACCTTTTATCTCTTGTACAT
The DNA here is from genome assembly GCA_032468215.1 of Stegonotus admiraltiensis. Taxonomy (NCBI): domain Eukaryota; kingdom Metazoa; phylum Chordata; class Lepidosauria; order Squamata; family Colubridae; genus Stegonotus; species Stegonotus admiraltiensis. The sequence goes on from JANHZT010001237.1 coordinate 50,691, forward strand.
TACCGGTAGTTTCCAGAAGTTAGTTTGGAAATCAAAGCCGCTCTCAGATTTTCTATTTCTTGCTCCATAGTTTGTTACTTGTGCATTCCATGTCTTGAGGATTGAGATTGAGGAAAGGTATCCTCAGTAATATACAAATACTATTTGGAGAGCAGATTGTTGTATATTTGAAATGCATTGGGCCAAGTGCATAGTATTTTGCCATTGTATTTCTGTCTGTGTTTATTAGTATTCACTTGCCTTCAGTCTGCCTAGAAAATATTCCTGTTTTTCTAGAGCAAAAAACTATCCCAATGCCCTGAGCAACAAGGAATATGTGAAAAGAATAGATTTTGTAAGGTAGGTATGATTAGATCTCCAGCTATTTTAAAACAAATCAAGATAACTTCAGGTGCAAGGAAACACAAATGAATTTTGTCTGTGCTTGACTAAGATCAGGCTTTGCTAGTACTTGTTTGAAAGATCTCCAGGAACACCCAAGCTGTAGTCTAGAGCAGGGGTGTCAAACTCAATTTCATTGAGGTCTGCATCAGTATTGTACCTGACCTTGGGGGCTGGGGTGGGCATGGCCAGGGTGGGCATGGCTAGCTCAATGTCACTCGTGTCGGGTGAACCTGTGGTGGCCCGAGTCCTGTGCCACCAAAAATGGGCTTCCAGGCTCTGTTTCTGGCTGCAACGACCTCCTGCAACCCACTGCCAGTGAAAACGGAGCTTGGGAGGCCCTTGCAGGCTCCCTTTCTGGCTGCGATGGTCTCCTGCAACCCTCTGCTAGCAAAAACGGAGCTCTGTTTTCTTTGGCAAAGACATTGCAGGCCAATCCTTTGCTGTCTCCAGGGCGGCCCCGAGGGCCAGATCTAAGCACCCCACGGGCCTTGAGTTTGACACCCCTGGTCTAGAGTAAAACTTGAAAACCATCATGGAAGAAGTCATTGGCAAGTCATCCATGTTATTGCCAAGAAAATTATATGATTGTGTCTGGGGAGCTACCCAGAGTGAAGTTTAACTCAAGGGTATCTTTATATGAAGGTACTTGGCACCCTAGAAAGAACATCATTTAGTCAGGCTTCATTAAATTTTCCACACATATAAAAGCTACTCCATCAAATCGGAAGAGCTTTCTGGAATGCTGAAGAAAAGACTAAGCACAACAAGCTGTAAATGGTACTGATAACCACTGGTGTTTGGGATAAGGCTGTCATTGCAGTGTCATATTAATCATGGCTTTTTCTGTGGAACAATATGTTGTCCATCCGAAATAGAAACTGACCATATTTTGTGTGCATGAGGAATATTTAACTGTTAGATAGATGCATGTGATGGTGAAGCAGGGAGGCATTTTTTTGCAGAACACTGTGCTTCTGTGGCATCTTGTTTCCACATAAGGGCTCCCCCGCACCCAGCCCCAAATAATTGCTGAATCATGGCTGATTTAAGAGTGCAGTAGGCCCAATAGGGAGATGTTGGAGCTTTCTTTAAACAGTAAAACTGAAATATGAGAAATTTACTTTCATGAGTTACTAAATGGCTTTATTGCCTATACTCTCATTTTCTTCAAGTAGAGGTAATCCTCAATTTACAACAGTTCATTTACTGACTGAAAAACGTGACTTATGACCATTTTCCATAGTTATGACCATTGCAGCATTTCTAAGGTCATGTGACCAAAATTCAGGTGCTTGGCAACTGACTCATATTTTGACAATTACAGTGTTCCAGGGCAGTGGTGGGTTTCAAACTTTTTTTACTACCGGTTCTGTGGGCGTGGCTTGGTGGGCATGGCATGGCATGGCATGGCTTGGTGGGCATGGCTTGG
>JANHZT010001237.1:159730-174292 GCA_032468215.1 Stegonotus admiraltiensis
TAAATTGTTTTTAAGTTTTGTATTGCTGTGTTTTATTTAATGGCTGTTCACTGCCCTGAGTCCTTCGGGAGAAGGGCGGTATATAACTTTAAATAATAATAATAATAATAATAATAATAATAATAATAATAATAATAATAATATCCAATCGTTCAAAGGTAAGTCCTCCATTTTATTAGACAGGTATTTGTGACTGCAGCTCAAATGACTCACTGAAGGATAATTCTGCCAGTGGGCTAACTCTAGTGGCACCAGCAGAGATTAAATATCATATTGTGACCCCAGCTCTGTCTCAATTCTTGAAACTTAGTTTTATTTTATATTATATTTTACCAAGGCTTAAATGCTACTCTCTAAATATGCTACGCGTAACAGACTTTGAAAGTCTTGACTGTTTTGTTTTCTCATTTTAAATTTCCTAATTTCACCCTTTCTCTCCAGTTCTATACAAATAAAGTCAGTCTAAATCAGCAGGTTGCACTGTGTTTGCAATCCGATTTTGTGATTAATATGAAGATTAGTATGTGAACAGATTTGTAAACAAACGAACGTCTGTGAGAGAATGGATTAGCTGTACTATTTGTGCAGATTACAGGTTCACTATGATAACTTAACTACAAAGGGCTCCAGGCAAGGCAAAGAAATGTCACTTGTGAAGTCACGGACACGATTCTACAGATTAGTAATTACAACTTTAAGCACTCCTGCTGCAGAAGTAATGCTGAAAGTGAGACTACATATCTGCTGTCACATGTAATGCAGAAATTTGAGCTTCTGCTGATACCGCTTGATTGCTAAAGCTCATAAAAGTGATTTCATATAGAGATCACAAAAGAGATTAAAATGAAAATTAGAATGCATACTTCAAGTATTGATGATCTTCAGTCTGGAAAGTTATTCCCTCCTTCCCTAACAAAAGGAACTTTGTGCAAAAAAAATGTTCTGCATTGATGTATCTCAGACTGTAATCAAAATCTCTCAATTTCCACCTAACCCCAGCTCTCCCATCAAACTCACAGATGACACAAATCGTAACCCAAAAACATCTAAGGGTCCTAGGTTAAGAAAGGCTTGTTTAGAGTTATAAGATATCCAACTTTTTGTTTCTTCGTCTACCTCCAAAAGATGATAGCATCTGTAATGGAATTTATCATGGGCATTAGGAATTATGCCTATTCCTAATGCCCAGAGCAGAATTGTCAACTTGGAAACGTGTAGAACTCCAGCATATCTTCATTGTATAATTAGAAAGGAGGCAAAATAAATATAAAAAGGGAGAGGGGAAATAAATTATATGCATTTTTGTTTATCTTATGAAACTATGATGTAAATTCCTTGTCATACCTTTCTACCAAACTTACAGAAACATGAAAATAGAAATATTACTACTTACTTTCTAAGGTTGTTGAGAACCATGATGTTTGCATACATATAATACAAATAATAGCTATATGGAGGATTTTTTTCACTAATCCAAGAATCAGGATGGGGGCTCCTTTCAGAGAACATGTGATCACTATGTTTTGATTCATCATCCACACTATCAAACCCTGTCACCTAAGAATTCAATAAAAACAGATTTTTGTATGAATAATATATGTATAATTTTCTGAATTATCTCACTTAATTGCTATAAATTAAAATTTAAGCTGCTGAATATCATAAGGTCCAAACCCCTTTTTGCAATGTTTCTGGGAGTTAAATGCCCTATAAAATGATGGTGATAATAATGCAAGCCATTATAAGGTAACGATCACAAGGTGATTAATTTGCATCTCCATAATTATGTATGAAGGCATCCTAATTTTATTATATTGTCCTTTACCATGTTCTTGGTACTACAAAACCTAATGCTGCCTTAAAACTACTACACAAAATAACTTTTGATTGGTTATCTCTTGAAAATTAAGTGAATGTTCACACATATATCCAAATGAATAAGAATACCATAAGCAAAAAGAAAGAATGCACTGGGATAATCATGTTTTAGAATGCAGAGTAGAATTTTTGGCACCATCTAGAGGCCAAAATGCACTGTTACGTATTCCAAGTTTCCATAACAAGAATCAAAGCAGTTAAATATGTGTTCTTTTCTTTTATGTAAATTAAATCTGAAGCTCTCATGAGATCTAATGTGGTAAAAATTGTGGGCTGTCTGCAAATATTCTAACACAGGAAAGATAGGAAGAAGGTAGCTATCCTTAAACGTTATAAAATTCAGAACCAACAATCATGAACTACAATGATCCATTCTTCTAAATAAACAAACAAAATAGGAGCATTTGTGGTGAAGAATAACAGGCAGATAATCTAAAGTGGTAAAGGTGTTTTGTGGGAATCTGAGCTCTAACAACAAGAACTCACAACTCCTGCTGTGGGATTCAAATGGAGGGGACTATGTGGCTATGAGTCTTGCATGCTGGGGCAATCAAAATTATGTTATCATGGTCCCAATGAATGTACATATTTGAGTCTAAAGGCAGTCAAGACTACTGAAAAATTTACAGAGAAAATAAAAAAAATTATTGTCAAAATCAGTGATGCAATATCAAAAATCAAACTCCATATAGAATCTTCTGTGAATCAGATTTAACGCATTCCAGCCTTCACTTAGTGAGTATGTTAAGCTGGAGTCTCTGTAAATTGTCTGGTTTTCTTTCTCAAAAATCCTCTAATGCAGTACACACAGATATGAGTCCTAAGAATAAGAGCTGGGCATTAATCCTTTCAACTGAAGCAGGGAATCAATAGCTGGGTGAGAAAAACATACATGTTGCTGAGGCATTCTGGATTACTAGGGCTGGCTGTTGCCTTTCTCAGGAAATAATTATGGTGAATCTTGTTGTGACAAGATTGTATTGTCTGGGCAATACTTCATTCCTGGATATCCCAATCTCCCTGAGGCTGTAACTTATTTGTTTTCCGAAATACTACATTTTCTTATAAAATATCCCCCTTTTCAAATACATTTAGTTGTTGCTTCAAAGAGATAGTTATATTCAAATTAACTAGATCCACCACAATATAAAAAAAGGCCTTCTATGTCCTGGCAATATTTAATGGAGTTCTGCTGGTTCCCAGCTGCACAGATTCCATTTGCACAGCCCTATATACAAATATTTGTACAGAGGCAAGAATAAGAAAGAAGAGTGGCATCTAGGTTTCCTTCCCTTACTCTCTCATATTTTTTCAAACACTTGACTGATACTCAAGCTGAATTAGATTAATACATTGGAAGTCTGTGGGTTGCCTGCAGAATACGTGTATGTAATATTTCACCTGAAAGTCCCTTTTATTGGTCTGTTACATCCCTTTCATTTCAGGCCACAAATGAAAATGAAATATATGTGGTTAGAGAGCACATATTCCATTGTAGGTGATGGATTTGATAGTATATCACTTGTTCACATTGCAGGGGGTTATTATAATTCTCTAAGTCCAAGCAATTCTGTAACAGAATTCGGGTATTGCCCATTTTACAGATCCAGTAGTAAAAGATTAATTATAAATCCTGATTGGGATCAGTCAATGGTAATTTTCCCCCAGGTCTTAGGAAGATGTAGAATTCACTACTGAGAAAAGATGGTATTAAATCTGCCAGGAGTCTGAGCATGCTTGTCAAATAAAAAGGCAGGTGTTTGGCATCCTAGCACTTCTGCTCATTAGCAACACCTGAAGGGACTTTAAGGTGGAAGGAGCAATTCTCCCTTATACTGGGCTAGCTGGTTCATCATCTGGGTTAACTGGTCCAACTTGCAACTTGCTGTGATATCTCAGCAAGACACTAGTAACCTGTTTCAGGATCACTGAGATACCAGACAACTGCTGTCTCAGATTTCCTCCTTTAGAATTGGGAGTAATAAGAGGGGAAATTTTCTGCCAAAGCTTCCTGCTAACAATTAAACTACTTACATTACAAAGAATAGTAAAACAGCGTGTGGGTGTAAGATGTCTAAAATGAGATATAAAAAATTATCATAACCTCACCATATGCAGAATGAAATATTTGGAGCCTTTAGCTCTACATTTCCAAATTTAAATCCTGTATTCAGAATAAATGCCCTAATTAAAAAGCAATTCATATTGTATTTTGTAGGATTAATAGATATTTATAGAACAAATTTGCTCATATTTTACTCTGTCTAAATATTTCCCCAATACCTTGTAATTTTCTTTTATCATAAAAATTACTTAAAAGATTATAATTATTTCTCATCAGCACTTTTAGATTTCACATTCTGTTTGAAATTAAGTAGTTAAGTTTCTCAATTAATATGAGAATTCCAATTTATCATGCAGGGAGTTTGTTATTTGTAAATACTGAAACCAGACAGTTTCTTTCACCTGTCTAGATGCCAATCTTAACTCTAGTCAGTAATGATTCATTTAATATCATACCATACTATAGATTCATATTTTTATTTCTCGGTTTAGAAAAGCAATTTTGCATTTGTTGATACTGAACTGCTTATATAACATTAAAATGCTAGTAAGATGCTAGCAGATTTAGTTTGAGCTTAGAAAATGTCTTCTTTTATACCAGATTTTGAAATTCTTTTGGAATTAATTCCTGTTCAACCAAATTCTTTACATCAACAGGAGAGCCAGTTTATCTAATCTATTGATCCAAACTGAAATATATGGGAATAATTAAATTAACTACACAGTCCCATGATATACCTCAGTAAATTAGAATGAGACAATTATATATTAACAACATATTTCAAAGCTCTATGCAAGGGACTGGTGCATTTTCACTAAAAATCTTAGTCCGCTTTCCTCTATCTGGCTTTTAAGATTTCATCTCACTAGTTATTGCCCAAACATTTAAAGCTTATTTCTGTAGTTTGAACTTGCTACTGAAAACACATAAAAGAAGAATGCAGAGTGATACGTGCAGTCTAGGACAGTCAAATACTTACAAATTTAAGAAAAAGATGTAATTCTTTATGATCCAAGGGTTTGATTGTTGCTTCAAACAGAGGTAAGAATATGTTTTCCAGCATTTTCCCAAAATTAGGCAGAATGTTTTTTGCCCTAAATATATCACTGGGGGAGGGAAAAACCAAATATTTGAACATTTTTATTGTGCTTACTTGGGATATGGCTTACTTTAGGAATAGGTATTCTTTTCCAACCCTCCCTGCCCACCTCCCAAGATCTCAGTTGAATTTTGGGCTGCAAAAAAGACCCTTAAGCAACTTTAGTTCAATCATTTTAAAGTACATAACAAAAAACAAAAATACTTGAATTATGTAACATGAAAATGACCTGAATATTCTAGTTTTATCTTCCAAATATTATTATTTAATAACATATTATTATGCTACTACTACCCATTTGTAAACTTTAATCTAAAATAATGAGAAAAAATTGATAAAAGTTTACTTCTCATATCAATCCCATTCCTATTCAAACAGAGCCCTTCAACAAAACCCTAAGATATTGCATATGATTATTTATATACCATATTTATTAGATCAATTTATATAGCTGTCCAATCAAAGTACAGCTCAGAGCATCATACAAATGAAAAACATTGAATAGTAATAAAAACATTATGTAAAACATATTGTGCCAGAGACCATTTCAAAACAACCAAAACCAAGAAAAATAATCAAGATAGGCACAAAACTTCCTATCTCTGTGCCTGGGGGGAAAGCCATTCTTCAGAGTCCTCTGAACAGTACGCAGGATAAGGCCATCCAAATCTCAGGGGAAAAGCTTTTCATAGGGAAAATGTGGCAACAGAGAAAACACATCTCTTGGGTTCCTCAAGATGACACTGCTTAAGTGATGGTACTGAAGCATGCCCAACCTGACAGATGTATCAGATACATAGAAGTAATCATAGATAGGAAGCCTCATATATAACCAATTCCTGTGCAACCAAGGGCTTTGTATGTAATAATTAACACCATGGGTTGCACCCTAAAGCCTACTGGCAACCAGTGCAATTCGTGAAATAGTGGTGTTTCATAGGAAAACCCAAATACTCCTATACATACTATGATACTGCATTCTGAACCAGCTAAAGCTTCTGAGTGGTCTTTAAGGACAGGCCCATAGGAAGTGCATTGCAGTCATCTAAACAATAGGTCGTCAAGGCTTGAGTGACCATGCGTAGGGCAGTAATGGATCATAAGAAGGGAAGTAGGGTTGAACAAGGTAGATTTGTGCAAAGACCACCTGAGTGATAGCTGCCACTTGTCCTTTGAGCAAAAGCCATATTGGGAACCCCAAATTGTAGCAACCTGCTTGTTCTCCAGATCTCCCACATGAGTCATTTTTGCAATATTTGTGAAAGCAACTGAATAACAAAGGCAATTTAAATATAGGAAGCTATTTGGGGGATGTATCTTTGCTTCCCATGTATAAACTCGAATAATTATAAATTTAAAGTAAAATTGTACTGCAGCAGTTTACATGGATTGCACTTACACATTTAACGTTACATGATAAGCCAATTTTTATTGGAAAATGGCAGGATGGACCTGCACAAGGCTCTCAAGTCTCTCTTGTTCATTAGAAATCAGCTCATCAAATTATTGAAGCAACCTGCTAAAATGCTGCTAGTTGTGTGCTAATCTCCCAGGTTTAACATACCAGAAAGGGAGGGAAGGAGGAAGTAAGCCATACTGACTTTTCTAAAGTAGAAACTTCCTGGTACCACCCACTTTAGCAATGCCATGTTACTGCCTAGCTTTCTTTAGTACTTTTATCTTCCAAATAATTATGGTTTCCGGAATATTGTCCTCAACACTTTTTAAAGCAACATGTTTGGTTCTTACAGGCAAATTAATTGAAGCTGTCTAACCCTCCAGATGACCTCACACAATATAGTGTGGCAACAGTCATGGTGCAAGATTATTTACTTAACCACAATTGTGGGAAGAAAAAAAAGTCAAATATCCTCATTGCTGTAAGGGAAGTTCTTTTTATACTTAAGCATATTTTAAATCTCACTCTCTGTTAAAGAACTGGAAAAAAGAGATATGAAACCCTTTCCACTAGTGCAATTAATTATTGATTCTTTTACTTACTAGATTCTTGGGACCTGAATAATCCAGCGCATGTGAGGTGAATAAACTTTGTGCCTTATGAACCATTTAGCCAAATTCTGCCACTCATCTGCAGAACGCCCATAAATAGACAGCCGAGGTTCTGTGTACTGGTATTTACTTTCTTCTAGTTCACGAGCAACTTCCTATTCAAAATAAGCCATTATTACTTTTCTGTTTAGAGCAAACACATTTCATCAAAAAGTCTTACATGCAGAGCCTAACTTAGAAATACACCTACTGATCATTAATCACAATGCATTTTGTATTCCACATTTCAAATTCCCCAAGTGTTTACAGACCTAATGATGCCATTTTTGATTGTTTTTAATTTGCAAATTATAGAACTTCCTGCCACATATTTACCACAGAGTTTGAAACTTTATATATTTCAGCATTCTTCTGATGCAATACCATGAAATTTAGAAATGTGAGCAATACGGGAAGGGCCCTAAAGTATTTTTAAACTTTGTTAAGACAGAAATATTCCCTCTACCACAGAAACTTAATTGGAAGGGGTGAGGAATTCATCTCTCTTAGACATGGATTATCAGGATTTTGCTGAAATCTGATGGGGGGGGGGACAGGAGGAACATAGACCATATTATTAGCTACAGATGTTGCCTCCTGCTTAACATTCACCCCAATCATGAATGTCTGAATGAAGAATTATTCCACCTGTACTGCTAGATGACCACTAGATGGTGACAAGGAGATCCAGAAACTGTGATGTATTGTTCTATGCTCTACCTAACAAAGTTAGTAATTGATTGCATCTGTAACTGAAACCACAGACTAAGCTCTTTGAGACTTGCAAATTCAGTGATCAATGTTAACAATAAAATTAAGCACCAGTACACAAAACTATACTGAGGAGTTTCCATTATATCATCCAGGATCTGTTTATCAATAAAAACACTCATTTATCAATAAAAGCACTTAAGTATAGGAAGATGCCATCAAGTCCACCCCCTCTTCAATGTAGGAGTTCCATTTAGAATTAGAATTAGAATAGAATAGAATGAGCTGGAAGGGCTTCTAGTCCAGCCCCACCCACCCCCGGTTCAAACAGGAGAAGCTACACCATTTCAGACAAGTGACTGTCCAGTCTCTTCTTTAAAACCTCCAGTGATGAAGCACCCACAACTTCTGAAGGCAAGCTCTTCCACTGGTTAATTGTCCTCACTGTTAGGAAGTTTCTCCTTAATTCCAGGTTGCTTCTCTCTTTGATTAGTTTCCAACCATTGTTTCTTGTCCTGCCCTCTGGTGCTTTAGAGAATAATTTGTGGCAGCCCCTCAAACACTGGAGTACTGCTATCATGTCACCCCTAATTCTTCTTAAAGCATTGTGTATCAGAGGCATCCACAAGACCCAGTGCTTTCATCAAAATGACCAAAGCAGTCTTGCAACACTGCAACACAATTCCATTTCTTTCACAGGTGCCTGCAATATCGTGATGTGTGTAGAAAAAGGGCAGAATTGTGTTGTGAAGTGTGACACTACTTGCCCCTCTTTGACTGTCCTTGCAGATGCAACTGTCCAAAAATAATGGCTATCCAACACATCCAGCGAAGAGTGCAGTGGCTCATTAGGTTAGACACTGGGCTGATGATCAGTAGGCTCGTGTTCGAGACCTGTTTGCTGCTGTGTGAGACAGGGTGAGCTCCCATCACACACTATAGCTCCTGCCAACCCAGCAGTTCAAATCAAGTGACCGTAAATAAATGGGTACCACTTCAGTGGTCAATTTAACGGGGATAAGAAAGGAGCCCCAAACTTGGCATTCCCTGGGAAATGGTGATGGCGCTATTCAATCCTTTCAACACTGAAGAAATGCGGTGCTCCCCACTTGATGGTAGAAGCAGTATCCAGTGAAAGGGAATCCCTATCTCTTTGGGTAATTGATTAGATCTAATATTTTTTCCTGGATCAATTTGGACATGATACTCCTATTCTTTAGGCACAGTTGATGTGGTTCCTCCATGATCTGAACAAATAGACAATATAGGAAGACCCCTCCCTGAGCAGTGCGTCCCAACGATGAGCTGTAAAATTCAAAACATTAGCCACAAACTGTATGGATTCTAATTAAGAGTAATAAAACATATGAAATTTAAGTCATCCCATCTTTGTTTTACTCTACACATACTCTTCTATTTCATAAATGTCATCTTCATAATTAACAGCATCTCTGTTAATTAATATTAAACAGAGATGCTGCTAATATATGAATGAAATAGGATTGATGTAATTACTATTACATTCAGTCTCGTTTTCCTAATGGAGGCAGGATGTCCAATTTTGTCTTCTAATTGCACTCACAAATGTCCACAAATTTATGCAATGAAGCATTTCAGCAATCCATAACTCACAGATAAAAGGCAAGCACATTTTCACTGTTGAAAATGAGATTTAAATGGGCTTAACCTCTAAAGACTAACATCAAAATAATTTTGAAGAACTGAACAGATTAATCAGATATTCCAAATCATTTCTCGTGTTTTGGATAACTCTTTTATACCAGAATAATGTAAAGTGGTGTACTATTTAAGTTTTATAAACATTTTATGTATGATTCATATATATTGCATGTATGTGTACATCATTTCTCTTTATTCAAATATTTACAGTAGGTCAAAGATGTCTTTCGATTCCAATCCCATGCCCTAATTTATGCAAACAGAAAGTATTTGTAGATTTATAATATATTTTTCATGCAAAATTTGATTTATATTAATGCTAAATTGTATTTCTCTTTCAAATAAAAACATTTAAGATTAATAAATCCTCAGTAGTATCTAGACTGATACAATTGGATTAGAAAGCTTATTTTCATGACTAAAACAATTCATTATTATCTACAACAATGGGGGAAAAAAACTGATGAGAAATTCATCAGTCAGAATAGTTCACATTAAAATATGCAGGTAAATGGTCTATGCAAGACATCAGCCCACGGCATAGTTACAGGATTTAACTTTTGGAACAGAAAAGTTCAGGACTTTAGAAAACGGTAATGGAAGAATTAGATAAGGCTTCAATGGAACTGTATCTAGGATGAATTATTATTCTGGTTTATATATTGCTTCCTTCATATAGACTCTGAGCAATTACAAATACATAGCAGAGTAAAAACAATGGTTAAAACAAATGTACAGTAACTGATATGCCACACCTCTGATATCCTCATATCCTCATTCATTTGAGTCCAAAGTGTTTCAAAAGAGGTACATTTTTACAGCTCTTTGAAAATATTATCAGCAAGGAATAGTTTAAATATCCAGGGCTAAGCTGTTCCAGAGTAGGACAGCCATCAGAGAAAAAGTTTAACAATGGGGTCCCTGCAGGTCAGGGGTGAAATGCTCCTGGTTCGAACCGGATTGGGCAATCCAGTAGCGATTGTGGCAGGTGGTTTGGAGAATTGGTAGCAATAGCGGCGCAAGGCTCCGCCTATCCGCCTGGGTATTGTTACTTCCTGGTTTTAACCAGGAAGTAATGTGTTTTTTACCCTATGTGCATGCACAGGTTTTGCATATGCCCAGAGGGTCTGTGCATGCATGTGACATGCACAAGCACTTCTGAACCGGTAAGGAAGGTAACTAGATTTCACCCCTGCTGCAGATGATATCCCCTAAGTGCAGTGGTTCTCAACCTTCCTATTGCTGCGACCCTTTAATACAATTCCTCATGTTGTGGTGACCCCCAACCATAAAATTATTCCTAAAACCATTGAAAATATGTGTTCTTCGATGGTCTTAGGCGACCCCTGTGAAAGGGTCATTTGACCCCCAAAGGGGTTCCGACCCACAGGTTGAGAACCACTGCCTTAGCGGGTTAAGCTCTTCAGTGAGTCTTTTCCTGAAGAAACTCAGCCCAGGGCAGACAGCCACAAAACTTTGAACTATGAAAGGTTTAAAGGTGACACTTGAGACCTTGAATTTCATCCAGAAATTGGCTGGCAACCAACGCAGCTTCCACAATAGAGATTTTACACAGGCAAATCAATTCAAAAAGCTGAAAAGTGGGGAAAGGCTCAGGAAACTTAGTATGTTAAAAAAAACTAATGAAGGCATTAGATTGAGAAAAAATGAATATAAAGGTCTTAAGAAAAACAAATATCTACATAGACTGAATTCTTGTTTCACTTTTATATCCTTGGTTATTAGTAACCTATTTAAAATGGTTACATGATGACATGTTCCTACAGAGTTTTCTATCCATTGTAACTGAATGGCCTAAAATCTTTCAGAGCAGGTGTAACTTCTCCTGATTTTATTTAGCATACAAAAGAACTCACATTCTAACTAGATTTACTAGATGGCTTTGGACCAGAACAAATAAATATATAATGGTCATGCTCTTTCAGCCCTAGAAAGAAGGCAATGGAAAGTCACTTCCGAAAAACTAGCCAAGGAGCCTTCAGGGATGTGTCTAGGCAGTCACCAGGAATCAACATTAACTTGGAAGTCACTCAAGCTAAGACATGATTGACTGAAAAGTTGCTTACCTTCACCATCCGAGCAAAATATTCACCACCGAGATAGTTTTCTGTTTTCAAGTATAAGTCCCTCAACTCACTTGCACCAACTGGATTGTATTTGGAGTTAAATTTATCAAACCGGTGAAATGTCTGGCGATCCTAGGAAAAGCAGGGGTTAAGAAAGTAGATTTGTTATAGTCTTTTATTATTTATATTATATCACTGGACATTAGTTTTAGTAACTCACACATTCATAATATGTTTTTTAAAAATATAAAATATGAGCCTACAAAAAGGTAACTTGAATTCAGACTATAACAACTAGCACAGTAAATACACAAAAGGCATAAGAGTTTGTCAACCCAAAGTTTCTTTCTCTTTCCATGGCTGGGCAATTTACGAAATCTTGATAATTATTCTCATATGATCTTTATTTAAAATGAACTTACTGCATGGACATCTAGTGAGTCTACAGTGAGGTCATAGGGATCCATGTGTAGGCTTTCAAACACCTGCTTCAAAGTCAGCTTCTTGCCTTTTCTTTCCCCAACTATCCTGTTGGGTTCAGTTTGATAAGTGTGCTTAATGAACCTCAGCAGATGTTTCTGATTCATGCAAGCAGCAGCGTGGATGTGGGTATCAACCTGAAATAATAAAAAAGTAGCAATTTTCCTAAGCTGAAGCTATTTTTATTACTATCTCTGTGACACAAATTTAAGTTAAAATCATTACAGATAATGATTGAGCCTCAAATTTCTGTTGCTAAGCAAGATAGTTGTTAAGTGAGTTTTGTCCCATTTTACAACCTTTCTTGCCACAGCTGTCAAGTGAATAAATGCAGTTGTTAAGTTAGTAACATGGTTATTAAGTGAATCTGGCTTTCCCATTGCCTTGGCTTGTCTGAAGGTCACAAAAAGGGATCACATGATCCCATAATCTATCCCAACTGTCATAAATATGAGTCAGTGTCTGAATTTTAATCATGTGACCATGAGGATGCTGCAACGGTTGTAAGACTGAAAAACGGTCATAAATCACTTTTTTCAGTGCTGTTGTAACTTCAAAGTCACTAAATGAATGGTTGTAAGTTGAAGATTACTTGTAATTTATCCATGAATGTGCTACTGTTAATGTAATATTACAAAACACATTTTCACAGATATCAGACAGCAAGTAAGGCAAGAAAGATAATCTTGAATTCACCCAAAACCATGCCTCTAATAAAACTGAACTATGTCACAAACAAGTCCACTTTGAGGGTTGGTGAAGGATCACAGATTTCTTTTGTTTACCCCTTAGGATAAGAAAGTTCCTAAATTAAAATGGAAGAAGATTGGAAAGCATTTCCAAACAGTATAGACAATACCGTTGTGAATTAACAGCCTTGTGAATAACATATGTTACTGTTGGCAGAAGCCTGTCTTTTATCCTAATATTTGGTCCATCAACAGAAGAGACTAGGCCCTTTCCACCTCACCTATACCTTTGTAGCCCTGAAGTACTTTTGAGTTGTTGCCCAAAGCAACATCCAGAGCAGCAAAAGGAAATTACTGAAACTAGAGATTAGATGATGATGATTAGCGGGTGCGGTGGCTCAGGGGTTAAAGACATTAGAGCTTATCAGCTGAAAAACTGATAGCCCAGGTTCAAGACTGCATGACAGAATAAGTTCCCATTACTTGCCCCAGCTCCTGCCCACCTAGCAGTTCAAAAGCATGTAAAAGCAAGTAGATAAACAGGTACCACTTCAGTGGAAGGTAACAACATTCCGTGAATAGTTCATAGTCATATACCATGTTTCCCCAAAAATAAGACCCTTATATTTTTTTGAACCCTCAAATAAGCACTTGGCCTTATTGCCATGTGCTCAAAAGCCCAATTGGGCTTATTATCGGGGGATGTCTTATTTTGTGTGTGTGTGTGCATGTGATAACTGAAATAGAAAAGAGTTCTTATGTCTGCAGAGTCCAAATTGTTATCAGATTCTTCTCCAAAGCAATTGCATTTCTGACTATTTGCAGAAGCGAGGCGAAATGTCTTTTTTTAGCTCAAGCAAAAGGCCACATTTTACTTCAGCTCACAAATATTATTATTAAGAATTTAAGGTGATATGATATACTGTTCCTATCAAGGGAGATCAGAGTGGATAAGCTTTTCACCGAATAGATGAAGTTGACCAATCCTTATTAATTTCATTTCAATTGCAAAAATAATTCAGCCTCTACAATGATTAAAAAAAAAATCCTTCAACTTCATTCAATCCTCCATGCTTTTTCTGTGGTCTTTAATCATAACTACTCTGGCAGGCCAGAAGGATTCATGCTATTGGACTTCCATCACCTTCTTTTCACTGAAGGCTTCAAAAACAAAATGCTCTTAGATGGGTGATGCTGAAGTCTTCTGTATTTATTTACTCTTTACTCATCTTTACTCTTTATTTATTTATGGTTATAACCCTTTCCTACTTGTGGTAGAAATACCACTTTAATTTATTAAAGATTTTTAAATGTCTGAGAAAAATCCCTCAGTTATATTCTCCTCACAGTAAGATTTTCTTTTCTCAATAAACAGCAAAATCTTTACATGCTTCCCATGAATTCCCATGACTTTAGGACACAGTTAAAATGTTTTGTGTTCTTCACTTAGAATGCACAATTTATTTATGTATTTATTTCACTTATAGGCTGCCTGACTCCATTATCATTCTGGCAGCATATAGACTAAAAACAATATAAAACACTAACATATAGAGATGCTAAAAAGGAAAGATATCTGGAAAAAAATAACAGAATATAAAAAGCCAAAATTATTTGTTTGGAGTGTACATTTTCCTTTGCCATTTATTGTATTAGGACAGTTTAGGGCAGTGGTTCTCAACCTGGGGGTCGCGGCCCCTTTGGGGGTCGAACGACCCTTTCACAGGGGTCGCCTAAGACCATCACCCCCCCTCCCCTTCCCACCCACCCCCGCATTATTCTTACCTTTTATTTGGCTCCACCCCCAATCTATTGCTGCCTCCT
>JANHZT010001242.1:0-10338 GCA_032468215.1 Stegonotus admiraltiensis
TATCTTTGCGACGTTTCGACGAAGTCTCATTCGTCATCTTCAGGCTGGTGCTTTCGGCTTCGTGCTACTGAGAGCAAAATTCAATTTTATGCGGGAGAAAACCCGAACAACCAAAGACCTACACATACATACATACATACATACATACATACAGGATTATATTACTCCTCATTATACAACTACATCTCTTCCTGGGAATCAGAAATCTAGCCATGGGTATGTGGTCATGTATGCATGCTATTCTCCCTACCCATGAAATGAGGGTTTGTTTTTTATATTTATTTGAGTGATTAATTTTTGATTTCTCGTTTAGATTTCTCTTAGATCTTGAGAAACGAGTAGAAGAGAACATTGTAATCTCTGATGTCTGTGACATCGTCCATCAGCATTCTGTTAGCTACTTCTCAGTATATGTCACTTATGTGTCGAATCAGACCTACCAGGAAAGAGCATACAAGCAACTTCTGTGAGTGTAATTTCTCAAGCATGGCTTTGCTAATGAAACAATTTAACTCCAGCACAGCAACAGGATAACCTTCAGGATCTTCATAGTTAGCTCACAGGAGGAATTTATTTTCCTCAGGTTTTAGGAACTCATGCCTGTATTCAGTGTATAATTAAGTTAAACAATACAGCCAAAAGCTGAACAGAGGTAGATGCAAGCATTTCGTATTGACTCATCAGTACCTATATTACAATAACATGGTTAAAATCAACCTCAAATATAAGATCTAGCAAGAGCATTAATTAAGCCCATAATGTATGCAGGAAAGCAACCAATGGCAAGCCTTATGCCCAGTGGTGGGTTGCCCCCGGTTTGCACGGGTTCTATAGAACCGGTAGTAAAACTGGCAGGAGGCTCTGAACATCAATCCTGACATCATCAAAATGCTTCTGTGCATGCACAGAAGAGCGAGTGAAGCGAGCGAGCGTGGCCCCATTGCGAACTGGTAGTAAAGGTAAGTAGAACCCACCCCTGCTTATGCCCATGGGAGGCACAGATTGACATAAAGCCGTTTCTGCACACACAACAGGGGCTTCAAACAGTTAATGGCAACCGCCTCAGCAAAACGCAGGAAACAAGACCTCTGATGGCACAGTAGAACTTTAATGCAGAATTTTGATCCACCTGATGACCCATAGATAGTGTCTCACAATGGCCAAAGAAGGCATTTTATGTCCATGATTTGATGTTGTTGTTGGATTACTGAAGGCTGTTTGGACCCATTTCAGAAGATGTTCCTTTATTCTGAAAGCCAAACACCTATCAGTTCTGCCGATGTAATTGTCTCTGCAATTACAAACAAATAATTAAGTGCTAAACATGTGATTCATTTCATACCAGAATAGAAGACAAAAAGACATGTACCTGGTCAGAAAGAGGGATATTACCTTTGGGCGTTGTTCTGTCCCTCAGTCTGCATGGCACAATTTTTATAACAGATAATTAAAGGCAGGTGGGGAGGGAAGAGGAGTACATCTCCTTGCCCTCCTTTAATCTTGGCAGGATACCTTTTCTTCATACCTACAGTATTGATGGAAGGACAGAATCTGTCTTAAGCGGTGCACCCATGAAATTATGAGATCCTTTTCATTGTGAGCCTTTTTGTGACTGATAACACATCTGATTTTACTAGGTTAATGAAGATTGGTTCAGAACATTGGAACAGACCAATGACTAGATAACTCTAGTTTTTTAGAAAAAAATCTTCATTATATTAAGAAGTGAACTAACAATTGTGAGCACACACATAAAAATAACACTAAAAATACAGCTTGTGGGTTCCCTAATAATTACAGTACCTTGCTGTCCTTGAACCAAGATGTATAAGGTCAGGAACATTTTTACCAAAGTCATTTAAGAAAAGCTAGGCAGAATCATATTTACAGTTAACATTTACAGTTACAAATTGAATTATTCATTGTGATTCATGCTGAAGTCCTCTGTACCAAATATATTCAGTAAAGATGGTTTTGTATTTCAGAAATTAAGTCAAATTGAGGTCCAGAGGAGGGTTAATAAATTGTGGCCACTCCAAAATTGTGCCTGCTTCCAGGACCTCATGGCCTAGGGAGGCAGAGAGGCAGAACAATCTGCTCTCCTTCCTCAACACCATTTCTGCAGCCCAAGGTCTGCGGGGACCCAGCAGGGTGGGATGGAGGGAAGATAGGTGAGGGGTCCTTATTGGTTGGTCATTAGGGGATTGCCAAGTGCCTGAATTTTGTTCAGATATCTGTGTGGGTGCTTCAGCAGCTGCAACTTCAGGCACAGGTGTGTATGGGTTTTTTTTAAACGTCTCTTATTGCATATTGTTCATACTGTCTTTGTTGTAATCTGCCCAGAGTCCTCGGAGAGTTGGGCGGCATAGAAATACAAATAATAAATAAATAAATAAATAAATAAATAAATAAATAAATAAATAAATAAATAAATAAAGTCCTTTCATTCAGCCCCATTGCAATTTTGAATGGTTGCTGAATGAATGGTCTTAAGTTGAGGACTATCTATATAAGCAAACATCTGTTACTGCCATTCTGACTAAAATTTATTCCTGTGATTCAAGGTTAAATTGCTCCTTAACAAGTATTTAATAGTAGGGAACAATATTAGAGAACTGTGATGTTACAGGAGGGAAATTATTCTTGTTTTGAGAACAGTTTTTGCATAGGAAAGATAAATTCAGGAATTAGTACCACTGGAAAGAAAGTGGACTGAAGTAGATAAGTGTGGTAAGCATGGTGTTGTGGGACTTTATCCCTTCTTGCATCCCTTCTGGTCAAAACATTGAATTATAGTGCAAAACATTAAAACAGATCAATTGTAATTAGATGAAAAGTAGTGCATTCTCTGATTATTATTATTTTTTTTACAATGACTCCATTTGAAGTTGCTTCATAACCGAGAATTAAGCAACAAAACGGGGATATAAAGTCAGTGGGAAAACTTTCAAAGAAAAGCTACTGTTATAATGGATGTTCCACTTAATGTGCTTCCTTTTGTATATGTGTTGCATAATTATATTCCTGTTCCAATTCCAAGACCCAATTTAGCCTGTGGTTTTTCCATCCATTCCTTCTCTTCTTTCAAAAATAAATAAATAAATAAATAAATTGGTGGCTCATCTGGATCTCACCAGGCCCAGGGTTTGCTTGAACCAGAGTTTAGGGTTTGCCTCAACTGTCTTCCAATGATGATGGTGCAGCCTGTTTGAACCTATAAACCAGAAGTGCTCAATAAAAAATCCCTGATAGCCTGGTATGCAGCTTTCAGAGATGTCCAAATTGTTATCAAACTGTAATTTTAAATGTGAATGAGGAAGGAAATTAGTAAATACACGATTGAGGAATAAAGGCATATCTGTACTTAGTTTTACTTACATTTAAACATAAATTAAATTAAATTAAAATTTTCTCCTGGTCCACCTGCTATTTTTTGGATTCTGGTCTGTGACATACGAAATGCAGCCCTAACTGGAAAGAGGTGTTTTCCGCTTTGGCCTTAAACCAGTAATTTAGATTTTATCTTTTTATTCCAGAGGCTTCCCTCTATTGTAGTTTATTATGAACACAAAGTTCCCTTACAATGCTGCCTTTTCTTGGCTGTGAGGAATCCAATAACATGAGCTTCCTTGCAACATAAATAAATATTGTGAGCTGCTTTTATGTACCACTGAAGGACAGTAGCCATATCACTGACAGACTATACCTTTCAGTGTAAGCTTCCCATCTGGGTCAGGTGCATTCTTCATGTCAATATTTCCAGCAAGGTTTCCCTCGGTCAAAGCACCTTATAGAAAGCTGTCTTCTATGACTATATGCACTTCACCATACCACAATAATCTGACTGTGTAAAAATGTATAATTAAGTCTCTGACTCAACTGCTTGGACACACTCTCCATTCACATACACCCCCACACACAGCATAGGCAGCTAAGTCTGTATATGTTACACAAGGGAAGCCATTACTTTTGCTTGCGCATAAGAAGTCTATTTTTCCATTCCCCAATACTATAAATAGACTCAACCATAAACCAACATTCAGAGTGCTAATATTTTTTCCACCACAATTTTCAAAACAAGACCCAAGTCAAAGGCCAGGAGTATTGAGAAAGGTAGTGTCATGGATTAAAAGAATAACAGAGCAGATCAGTTACTCCTACAGGTTTAAAACAAAAGGAAATAACAAATATCTCTCTCAATCTGTCTGTTTCGGCAGCCAAGACAAGCCAGCTTTCCGGGAGGTGATCTTACAATTGGAACTGGATCCAAAATGCAAAGGCCTGCCTTTCTCATCTTTCTTGATTTTGCCTTTCCAAAGAATCACTAGGCTGAAGCTGCTGGTACAGGTACAATAAATTTATACTCTTCTTTTCATTCTTATGTGGGTGCCACCTGTGAAGGAGATGAAAATATTCAAATGGGAAATAAAAAGCCAATAAGAAACATTTACAGGTATTAGGCTGTGAATAGAAGATCTGTACTAAATTAGCACCAAAATCTTACGCGTGTATTCAAGTAGTATTGTTCAACAATAATATCAACTTAACAATACATACCGTATATACATATGTACAGACAGACAGAAAATATTTGATCTGGAATTGGAACACATAAAGAAAATTCCTATTAAAAATATCCTATTGTATAAGGTATACGGTTTCTATAAAGCAAGTTAATAACATTTTCCCTGGTCTTTGTGCAGAATATCCTGAAGAAAGTGGAAGAAAAATCTGAACGTGAAATCACAGCTCTTGAGGCTCACAAGGAACTGGAAATAGTAAGCTTTTTTAGGTTTTTCAGTTTCTTTTTTAGGCAAATGCAATTTTTAATGAACTGAAGGCCAGGAAAATGTTTGATGCAGTATTTTTTATAAAATTCACTTCCTCTAGAAAACAATTCAAGCAAGTGTCTAAGCAGGAGTTGATTAGTGATGAATTGACACACCTGTGAGGATCTTTAGAGGAAATGCGTTTTCTGAGGAAAACGGATTCAAACTTTCGGATCCAAAGCTTTTGTTAAACACTTGAAGGTGATAAAAATCCATGGAGAGCAGTTAATTTAATTAGCTGCCACCATTCAAAGACTGTTAATAGGTCAGATTTGCATCTAGAAGTGCAGAGTTACTTTTATGATCCCAAAATTGTTGAGTCATGGCATATATTTTTTAAAGTGTTTCATTTCATTCAAACTCCATTTTAGGAATCCCCTGAGCATGTGTCCTTTCTGACTAAATGCATATTTCTGGGCTAGGCCAAACTACAAATTTTACTATTAAACTGAACCAGTGTCTGATAAGAAGTGAAGTATGGCCATGCAGGATGACAACTCTGCCTCCGGTCTAATCCATCCAGGTATACATATGGTCTACACATATAGGCAACCAGTTTGGTCAAGTGGGGAAAGTGCTGCCCTAGAAACTAGGAGAACCTGAATTTCAGTCCTGCCTTAGGTATGAAAGCCAGCTGGGTTACTTTGAGCCAGTCACACACTTTCAGTCCAATCCACCTAACAAGGTGGTTGTTGTGGGGAAAATAGGAAGAGGATGGAGTATAGTACATTTGCTGCCTTCAGTTACTTATAATGTAATAAAGGTGGGATAAAAATCTAATAATAAATACAAATAAATACAAAGCTAAAAACTTATTTCTATTTAAAACTTGTTATAAGCTACTGTGTGATTTTTACCACACACAAAATTCAATTATGACCTTACCTGGAGTGGGAGTACCTTATGACAGTGACTCATGTGCTTATCACCATTCGATTGAAATGCTACAATTTACTCTACATGAGCTGCTTTTAGAAACCATTCGGAAAGTGTGCTTGGTTCAAAACACACCAACCCATGCATTAGCTAAGATGCAAGGACCACATTCCCCTTGTGCTGCTGGCATTACTTTGATTGTCAGTAAATTTCACAGTACAATTAAGTTACTGGCTTTGACTTATAGAGCCCTACCTTGTATCACTGGGTATCTCCAGAATTTTCTTTAACTAGAATTAACCTAGTTAAATCTCGGGCATTACAAGCCTGAGACCAGAAGAGGCTCAATCTTGCTAGCATTATGAAAACAAGTTAAAATGGAGCTCTTTTGGAAAGCTTTTGATTAGTTGGATGCCATCATATTATTTTACATAACTATGCATTCTCTATTTCAAATTTGGTAGAATTATTTTATATTTTATTTACATTGTGGATGTTATATGCATATACTACTTGCAGTTATATGATTGGGTCACTATAAAAACTGTATATTTATTTAACAAATTTATCTAGCCATCCAACTTACATATTCTGAACTTGGCATGGTTTAGAATAGAATAACAGAGTTGGAAGGGACCTTGGAGGTCTTCTATTCCAACCCCCTGTCTAGGCAGGAAACCCTACACCACTTCAGACAAATGGTTATCCAACATCTTCTTAGAAACTTCTAGTGTTGGAGCATTCGCAACTTCTGGAAGCAAGTTGTTTCACTGATTAATTGTTCTAATTGTCAAAAAATTTCTCCTTAGTTCTAAGTTGCTTCTCTCCTTGATTTGTTTCCACCCATTGCTTCTTGTCCTACCCTCAGGTGCTTTGGAGAATAGCTTGACTCCCTCTTCTTTATGGCAACCCCTGAGATATCAGAACACTGCTATCATGTCACCCCAGTCCTTCTTTTCATTAAACTAGACATACCCGGTTCCTGCAACTGTTCTTCATATGTTTTAGCCTCCAGTCCCCTAATCATCTTTGTTTCTCTTATCTGCACACTGTCTTGGTTTAATAATGAGAACTACTGTAAATTGCAATTTGACAGAATCCCAGTATGTTGAACAGTTCATAACGTATTGGCAGGTACATACCAAAAGTTATGTAGCAAGTAAAAATAATTTTTTGATTAGCCCTCAATATCACTGGGGCCAGGATCTTAATAGCATACAGTATTTTACAGCCAAATATTTTAGTGCAATTGAATTAGTTTGCCCATCCTGTTTGAATGAAACATTAAATTTTAGAGGCATTATAGATTTTTATAAGTCTTTGCCCATAGTTTAAAGTCATATAGTCAGAGAATATTTTTAAATGAGTCTATTTACACAGTGAACAAGAGTGACCAATCTGTAGCCAATCTAGGCTAGAAGATTTCTTATATAAAAATATCAAAAATGAATAAAAGAAAAATAAAGTTTCCCTTGAGTTGAGCTCAACTTCTGGTGACTCATGAACATGTCCATATTATTTGTTTAACAATAATATGGAAGAGATTTGCCACTACCTTCTCCCAGTGAATGAAATTATGACAATGGGAAGAAATTGAGTAACAGAAAATCCTTAGAAGACCTTAGGGAATTTTGATATCACTCCACTCCTGCATGTTGAATGGGCTGGCAAATGCACCTACAATTACAATAAAGGCAAGTAGACAAGGACTTGCCTAACCATAAATTAATATAAATATTGCTCTACTTAGATTTCCCTGTGATGTTTGTTTATTGCTGTTATAAAAAGTTAGAATGGCCCCTTCATTTTAACTGCCGTGTAAGCTCCAAGACAGGATCTTAGGACAAGAAACACTATTTCTGAAGTTTCATTATCTTTCTCTTTTAGATAGTGAAGGCATGTAATGAAGGTGTTAGAAAGATGAGCCGCACAGAACAGATGATCAGCATCCAGAAGAAATTGGAATTTAAGATCAAGGTATAAATATAAGCTGGTAAATCATGATGAGAAGATAATTGGGTTTTAAAGAACATACAGAATTTTATGGAAGCAGGTTATCTGGAAAGTAGGATTTGGGGCTGTCTTTGCTTGACGAAGATAAACTGATCTGATGAATTTTGAGAAAACAATATGAATGTAAGTGCTCTAGTTTTCTCTAAGTAGAACATTATTTACATCTCCTTTTCTTGGATTATATTACAGAAGGACTAGGTAGAGTGAAATGGTTAACATTTATACTGAATAATGAATTGAGGATTCAAATCTTGTCTTCTGTCATATAAAGAAGTCCACTTCTTTTTATTTTTTATTTTGTTGTGAGGAAATATTGGAGAAAGGAATGCAGTTCATTCTGCTTTGAGTTCCTGAAGGAATTAGGGAATATAAATCAAACAATAGATTCAGGATGCATTTTGAGGAATTAAAAATCTATTGTGAAGTTCTAGGGAGATGGACTAATCATAAATCCTCCAGAGGTCCCTGTTACTTGTTCAGATCAATACTACTTCAGATACCATCCCTGCTAGTTGGCTACATCCCATATAACTTATATCCTATATCATTATTTCACATTTACTATAAAGATCTTTAACAAAGGGTAATATGAATAGTAGCAATGTTAAAAACTGATACTGCATTTCACCTCTTCAAAGAGTGTAACTCCTGTTAATATAGGTCCAATCCAGGGGTGAAATCCAGCAGGTTCTGACAGGTTCTGGAGAACCGGTAGCGTAAATTTTGAGTAGTTTGGAGAACTGGCAAATACCACTTCTGGCTGGTCCCAGAGAGGGGTGGGAATGAGGGTTTTGCAATATCCTTTCCCTGGAGTGGGGTGGAAATGGAGATTTTGCAGTATCCTTTCCCTGCCATGCCAACCAAGCCACGCCCACAGAACCGGTAGGGGGAAAAAATGGATTTCACCATTGGTCCCATCCATTCTAGGATAGAGATGAGTAATAGTCATTTAGTATCATTTTGTAGCCATGAAGACCACAGTCATCCTATTAAAATTTGGAAGCTAATCGATTTTTAATATAAAACTTCCAGCTAGATCACACTTTCAGCCCTTCTGATTATGTTGTTATACTCTATTGTTACTATGCCCCTGTTACACCTATGAATTTCTTCAAGGATCATAATGCCCCAAAGGTCTTAGCCCTTGTTTTAACTTTCCTTTCTTAGCAGTAAATTCTGCTTGATTATGATCTCTATTTTCTTTCCATCATTAGTCTGTGCCCATCATCTCTCATTCCCGCTGGCTGCTAAAGCAGGGAGAACTCCAGCAGATGAATGGCCCAAAAACATCCCGTACACTACGTACAAAGAAACTCTTTAGAGAAATCTACTTGTTCCTTTTCAATGACTTACTAGTACTGTGCAGACAAATTAATGGGTAAGTCCAAATTAGACAAATTTAACAATTCTGAAATTATTTTCCATTAGTCGTTAATATTTATTAATATATTAATAATTACTAACAATATATTAATATATTGTTTATTTACAACAATAATATTTTAGAGCCTGTCTATCATACAAAGGATCTCATGTTACTACAGCCCTAGCTGTAGGCATAAAGTGTTAGAGAACACATCTTTTTAGCACTTGTTATTGTTTTAACCAAATTTGCTCCTTGGAGATTGGAACTGCTCTTGGTTGCCTGGTTCTCTGTAAATTGTTAAAAACCTGATTGTTCTTCCAGGCCTTGGGCCACGATGGTAGTCAAGCTACTTTATGTTTGGGAGGGGCTTCTTTTGGTATCTTTTTTTTTCTTCTTCTTTTGTGTTATGGGTTAGTTTGAGACGCTGGATATGAGCCAGGAGTTGAAAATGGAATATAGGTAGTCCTCAACTTAAGACTGGTCACTTGGCAATCATTTGAAGTTACAACAGACTGCTTATGAGCCGGTTTCAAAGTTAAAACCTCTGCAGTGCCACCACAATCATTCCTTCTTATGACCAAGTGCAAAAATGCTGCAACACCCCCTGCCTATCTATGCCACCATCCAGGTGAAATCTACTTACCTTCTCTACCGGTTCGGAAGTGTGCATGCACCATCATCACATCCTGTTTTTGACTCTCTGCACATGCGCAGAAGGCTTTGTGCATGCACAGAAGGCTTTGCACACAGAGGGTTAAAACCAGGAAGTAATGACATCCGGGCTGCCCTGCTACTGGTTCGTCAAACCATGCGCCACCAGCGCTACCAGCTTGTGTGAGCCGGACAGAACCAGCAGGATTTCACCACTGCCACCATCCCACCCCATCAGGTCCTCACAGGCCTAGCTGGATAATGATCAAACACTGCTTAATCAGAGCTGAAGAAGCTTCTTGGATGAGAAACGAAATGTCTTCAAAGAAAAACCAGAAAGTCCAGTTGCTTTTTGAAAAAGCACCTTTGGGACAATCATGACCTGGATGACTGAGAATTGCCGTAGACATTGCTGAATCTGTTATCCCATTCTAATAGAAAACAAAGAATTTAAAGGCATTTTAGGTTCTTTATATTTTTGAAGCTATATCATAAATAGGAGATTGGACTAGTTTCCGCAAATCAAATCAAATCTATATTATGACATGACCAGCATATGTTTCCCATATTCCCAATAATCACCTAGACTCAGGAAACCCTCCC
>JANHZT010001242.1:32207-46452 GCA_032468215.1 Stegonotus admiraltiensis
CCTTGAGTTATTTATAAACATAATACAGGTAGGATAAATAAATCTTTTTTTAAAAGCCAGACTTAGCTTTTGGAAATGCATAAATCACTCCAGGTTCTTAAGACAAAGCTGGATAGCCCACTGCATATAATGGCCTTTTATCCTGCTTAATACTTTTCTCAGTTATTTATACCAGGTAACCTAACATATGATGAAATAAGCAATCCTGGTTGTGCTGTGGTTTGATAGAAAACTTTCATCCACTGAACCATTTATAAGAAATGCTGCAAGCTTTGGCATTGTCTAACAGAAGAAAGAAAAATTCAACCACATACATTCTTACCTGATGCTAGCATTGTTCTTGTTTTTATTAGTTGCATTACGAGGGCCCACTTCTTTGATTGCATCATCCCAGAATCCCATGTTTGAATTTTTTGTATCAGCATTACTCCAAATACTACTGACAAGATCTGATGCCCACTGGCTGCTAGGATTTGTGCTTAGCGAGCCCCATACTGAATTGCCAATGCTGGTATGCCGATTCGAATGTTGCTGGGGAACAAAAAGGATGAAGTATTTAAATCTGCCTTGACTTAAATGAGAAATTATAAACATTAAAAAGTAGGAGCTACTCACTGTAGTGCTGCGGGCTCTGCTCTGCTGCTGCTGCTGCTGCTGCTGGTGGTGTTGCTGCTGCTGCTGCTTCTGCATCTGCCTTGCCTCTTCCTGCTGTATCTCCAAGAGAGATTTTGTAGTCCCGGCAGACTTGGCAACATTTCCCCAACCAGACAGCTTCTGTTGCTGCTGCTGCTGCTGCTGCTGCTGCTGGAGAGCTTTCATTAGTTCACGCTGTTGACGCCTTTGCTAGAAGACAGTAAGTGCAAAACTTGATTGCAAAACATCACAGGAGTGCCCTCTAGTAGCCACCACTCATATCAGCAAGCAGCAGTGGATTTTTCAGAAGCAGAAAAGAATGGGTAGAATCATGTAATGTCTTTCACAATGCACATCCCAGGCTTAAGGAAACAAATTCCAAAGTTCTCTCTTAGCAGTTACCCAAAACTATTTATTGTTTGGAAACTATAACATTTACCTCTTCTCGAACTTGTTTCTCTCTCTCTTCTTCAAGCTTTTGGATTTCTGCTAATGATAATGTTGCCTGTGACTGACAAGCTCTTGAACTGGATTGCTGACCCCATGTTGAAGAAGAAGGGAGCTAGGAACAAATGTACACAGAAAATACCAGTTAGATTCTCCTAACGGAGACAAGAAATACATCAAAAATGAGATAAAGAATAAAGAAAGGGTAACAACAAGACTACAGGTATTAACTTAATCACAATTTGCTTATTGCTCTCTTATATTGTACAATTGCAATCTTTTTCTGTATAACAGCCAAGCTTGTAGCTCAATATAAATTTCATACTGCCAACAAAGAGAAATAGGTTCAGACTAAAGGTTGAGGCAGAGAACTGTGAAAAATAATTGGATTTTACTGAGCTTAAATATCCCATGTAAAAGAAGGGAAAAAGCTAAAACAGTTGAAGAACCAGTAATTCCGAAGGAAAAGCCAAAAAAGATGTATTAACAAAAGTAAGACCATAGAAGTATTCATGAGACAGAGCCTTTGGGCAAACTTTTAATCTAGAATGATTACGGTAAACGTGAAGTGGTTTGCCATACAGGGCAGCCTTGAAAAACTGGAAAAAAAGAAGCAGCAGTATAGTATAATGCATAAAAATACAACATTGCTTATTATACACAAATAACTTGCGCCCAGTTGTTGAGTGACCATTCAAAGTTACAGTGGCGCTTAATGAAGGGACTTATGACTGGTCCCCAAGGTTACAGCTGTTGCAGTGCCTCACCATCACATGATCAAAATTAAGGCAATTAGCAACCTGTACACACTTAACAACCACAGGGGTGCTTTAACTCCCCCGACTCACCTACCTATACCCGGCATTTATATCCTTTTGACCCTCTGCACTCCATGGTCCCTGCCCTGACCCTTCACAAGGCATCTGCTGGCTGCACGAGATTTCTTCCCCAGGTTGTGCACAGTGGTTTCTTCATGAGATCTGGGGTAGATCAACTCACATGGCCAGCAGCTGCTTTGGGAAGGATGGATCTCGTCAGCTGCAGGACCAGACATCGAAGGTCAGTTGGGGTGGCAGGGGCCTTGAAAGTACAGGGTGGCAAAGACAACTACGGTTGGAAATGGGACACTTCCTGGGTTGTTGAAGCTTTGGGTATATTGTTGTTGGAGCTTCCTGGGGTGAGACAGTTTTGCACTACACTGCTGAGCAGGGGCTGCTGAGGCTTCCAGATGCAAGACAGGGTGCAGAGCAGCCAAAAGGGTAGAGATGGCGGGAGGGGAATAAGCAGTTGGGGAGAGTTGAAAGGGAAACAACAGAAAAATCAAGGCTTGCGGCTGGGAGGGTTTGGATTGGGGTGGGTTCCTCACCTAACGACCATTGGAATTTGCTTAATAGCAGCAATGGGGAGTAACAGGATTGCTGTTGCTAAGCGATGTAGTCAGTTGACATCACATGTTATGATTGCATTGCTTAGCAATGGAAATTCTGGATCCAACTGTAGTCGTAAGTCACGGAATACCTGTATTTGTTTTGCTAGAGTTGTAGATTTCTTCACTGATCAAGGGTAGTATAGATTCAGAAAAGAATTACAATTTGCCTTTAAAATAATCACATTCTGTAAATTATATAAGTTTGCATCTTTTGTGTGAACTATTTAGTTTCAGCTTCTTGTAGAAAAAAAATATGGTGGTATTAAAACCCAGTGTTGTGACTGCTAGAAATATTGTACAAGTAGTCTTTGCTTAACGACCCAAACAGGGGCCAGAATTTCCATCGCTGGTTATTAGGTGAAACATGTGACCACACTGCTTAGCAATAGCCGCTCCAGTTGTTCCTGGTTCTGGTCATTAGACAAAGACCATGCTGTTGTTAGACAAGGAACTCACATATCTCTTAGCCTGCACAAATGACCAGCTCTGTCCTGCTTCCTTCTCCTCATCCAGGCCTGGTGAGCTCCCTTCAGCAGATGAGGTTCTGCTGTCCTGCCACACTTGCCTTTCATTCAGTTCCCCCCCATCTGCCTATCTACAATGCATTTGTAATATTTTAGCTGCCCTCACTCCACCTCCCTCCCGCAGTTGACCTTCTGTGTCTTCTTCCTCCTGTTGCTACTGCAGGAGGCTTTGCTAAGGGCCAGCAGTTGCCTCAGTTGACAGTGTCTTGTGAACAGCAGGCGGGGGAAGATGGAAAGGTCAGCTGGGATGGCGGTTGAATGCAGGGTGTGATGCATGGCAAAGGACCAAGAGCTGGATAAGCTGGGTGCACTCTGTCAGTAGCAGGAGGAAGAAGGCGGCAAAGGTTAATTGGAGTAGCAAAGGGCAGGGCAGCAGGAATGGCAGAGAAGGGAGGGGGGAGGTAAACAGGTGGTGGGAGCTAAAGCACATGCTATGGTTGTAAATGCAGGCGATTTACAACCATATTTAGTGACTAAGGTCACTAAAGGAATGATCATTAAACCAGGACT
This sequence comes from Stegonotus admiraltiensis, assembly GCA_032468215.1. NCBI lineage: Eukaryota > Metazoa > Chordata > Lepidosauria > Squamata > Colubridae > Stegonotus > Stegonotus admiraltiensis. The sequence continues at coordinate 35,751 of JANHZT010001242.1, forward strand.
ACCTGTTTCCTCTTATAGTTCTAGATTTAGAACGAACTCATGCTACTTGACAAAATGTAAATGTTTTTGTTTAGGGCAGGAGTGTCAAACTCCATTTCATCGAGGGCCGCATCAGGGTTGTGTTTGACCTCTGGGGGGCAGGTGGGCGTGGCCAGGGTGGGCGTGGCCAGCTTGACATCAGTCATGTCGGCTGGCCTGAGGGAATTCACTGTCTCCAGTGGAGGAAGGAGAGACCAGGGAGAGAGCCAACCCCTTGTCCTCCAGAGGAGCTTCCTTGTCCCTCTCAGGCTATGCGGAGGACTCCGGATGATGGTGCAGGCTGTCCAGAGCCCTAGGCAGCAGAAAGCAAGCCCCCATCCTGGCCCTCAAGCTCCAAGGGCACCATGACCCCATAGTCTTGAGCTTTGTTTTTGGCTGCGACGGCCTCGTGCAGCTGTCTGCCAGTGAAAATGGAGCTTGGGAAGGTGGCACGTGGCCCTCCTGAGCTCCATTTTCACTGGTAGACCACCGCAGGAGGCTGTTGTGCGGCCTTCCTGAGCTCCATTTTTGCTGGCAGAGGCACCGCGGGCCGGTCCTTTGATGTTTCAAGGGCAGCCCCGCAGGCCAGATCTAAGCACCCCACAGGCTGGATCTGGCCCCCAGGCCTTGAGTTTGACACCCCTGGTTTAAGGAGTAAAGAAATAATACTCTGGGCTTCCTTTGGAGCACAAAGAGGGCTTATTCTCTGTCTACCCGAAACACAGAACAGCAAACAGGCTGTTCACTGAAATAAGAGATATACTTACTCTGCTCTAAAGTTAAAAACAGCAACAATTGTACAGATTTTGCAGAATTAACAGGATGAATCTCTAGTCTTGTTATGAGCATAATTCATATTCATTTGATAACAATAGTCATTATTCATTTGAAAACAATACAAAAGTTACACTGAGGAGCATTGATACCTTCATCTGCGCGAGTTGCTGCTGCTGCTGTTGCTGCTGCAATCGACGCAAAGCTTCCTGCTGCTGCTGCCTCAGCCTCATAATTTCCTTCTGGCGTTGGAGTTCCAGCTCTTTCCGCTTCCGTTCTTCCTCTTCTTGCTGCTGCTGAGCTGCTTCTTCTTCCATGCGCAATCGGTTTTCTTCCACCTGACGTTTGGCCTCCTCTTCACGTGCCCATTTGGCAGCCTCCTCTTCCTTTCCAGTTCAGAAAAAAAGCAAATCCTCTAAAGTTCTAGATTAAAATGTTTACTTTCAAAGCAATTCTACAGACACATAGGTATTCTCTGCTTTAAATAATGCAACTTGCTCCAAAACATAACTATTGGGTAGAATAGAACTAATTTCAAATAATTCAACTAAACAGTCCTCAAAAATGCATTACACCCTACTGTATTTATATATTAGTTATTTAACTCATCTATCTACTCCCATGTGGGCGACTTGAATGCAAAAACAGACACAACTTCTGAAAAAAACAGATCAATAAAACGTAAACATGATAGTACATGTAACAGGTAGGAAAGAAACATACTCGACCTAAACAAAAACTACACACCAAAGTACACACCAAACTACACACTGAAACAGGTTTTCAAAGTCCATTTAAAAGCTTGTCTAGTTGAGGTAGTATTTTCATTTATCAATTCTGAATTGTTAAAAATCTTGTGTTTAATCAATAACTATCTCTTTTCTGTTTCATCTATAATGACATATTAAAAATATAATAACTGGGGAGGAAATATGCAATATCTATTGCCATGAAGGCAGCAGAGATTATGCTCTGAACATAGCTCAGGTCTACTCATTCTGAACAGATCAGCATCTTTCTTTTCACCTGTTTGCGAAGCAACTCTTCTCGCTGCCGTCTTTCCTCTTCCTCTCTTCTCCTTTCTTCCAACCTTCTAAGTGCTTCTTCCTGTTGTTGCCGTTCCTCTTCCTCTCGCTGCCTCCTTAGTGCAATTTCTTGTTCCCGTTGTCGCCTGAGAGCTTCCTCCTTACACAAAAAGAAAAGTTAGACTGCACCATTAGTACCTAGTAAGACTGTATAGCCATGTCTCTTTATTTGTAACATAATCGTAAGATTAAAAGTATAAGACCATGATGGTGAACCTATGGCATGCGTGCCAGAGGTAGCCCGCAGAGCCCTCTCTGCAGACACTCGCACCGTCACCAGCTGCTCTTCCGGTCTCATGTGCATTCCGGTTTGGGCACTCAGTGCCGAAAAAGTTCACCATCACTGGTATAAGACATCCCCCTAATCTAGTTGCTCATAGTCAAATCTGAAGTGAGAAATCTTGACTACTAAAAATCTGGTAGCATCTTGAAAATCTGTGTTGTTATACATCTTTTATTAATTGGATAAAGACTGGGCTTGGACTGATGCAGTACAGCTAGTATGTTATTCTCAGCACTGATGCTGGTTAAAGCTTTCCTTCCAGGGCTAATAGCAACTTGGAATAACTATAACACCTGAGGAAGAAAATTATCCTTCTCCTTTTGTGTAAGTTCTGTCCTATTGCCAGTGAAAAATAAAAAAAATTAAATTTAGTAACAAGGAAGCACTAAGAACGCTCCCTCCAGCACAAGCTACTAGTATATAAAAATAAAAACAAACCCCACTCCCTTCAAACACTGATAATGTTATCTAGTTTGGTAATGAAATGTCTGCAAGAAAACCACAAAGCTCAAAGAGCACCAAGGACCCCACAAATTTATTTAGCTTTATTTCTTTTTTAGCTCCTAAAGGTTACATGTGCATTCTTTATTTAAAGTTTACAAGCAATATGAGGAGCTGAATATTGTAAAATTACTATTCAAAAATTATTTTTTCTTATAAATTTGTATACACAATATATAACTGTGGCACTATCTGCCCACCCTGATGCCACACTCCCTAGAGTGTAGCACAGATTCTGCTGGTTGTTTTCTTGCTGCACAAAACGTTTCAACAAGAAAGCTCCTTGGCTCATTCAAAATGAAGCACTATGGATGGAGGAAATGATGAGTAGAAGTACAGTGGGTTTTCTTTGACTATTGCTGTTCATGTCATTCAAGCATTTTTATAAAAAAAATTAAGCTAGCAAATTTTATTGGCATCATCTGAAATCTGTCTGCCTTTTGGAAAGAGAAAATCTTGTAACTATTAAGTAATTATTACATGCAGAGTACAAATAAACAGACTGCAAGATTTTTTTCCAGGAAATTATGTTATAGTTTTAAAAAGACAAACATAAGGTAATTGGAATGTTGGTTAAATTATTGCTTTTAAATATTTGATTTTTTTCCATTTAATACATAATTCTTCGTTTTTGAGACTATAGCAATAGCATTTAGATTTATACACCGCCCCATGGTGCTTTATAGCACTCTCTGGGTGGTTTACAAGGTCAGCATTCTTTGCATATTGCTCCCAACAATCTGGGACCCCATTTTATCAACCGCAGAAGGATGGAAGATTGAGTCAACCTTGAGCCCCGTCAGGATCAAATTCCATGCTGTGGGCAGTTTTGTTGCAATACTACACTTGCACCACTATGCCACTTTTGAAACATGTTTTGATTATTTGATTTCTATAGCCACCCATCTCAACAAGTGATTCTGAGTGGCATAACCATAAATATAATTAAAACAATACAAATAAATAAATATATATGGCTGCTGAGTAAAGTTACCACCATAGATGTATGGATGTTAATATGGTCAAGAAATGAGGCCCTTAATACATGTCTGTCTCTAAGCCTGGGCACTTCATTAGGTCATCTATGAAAAGCCACATTCAGGGACATCATAATTCTGAAGACAGAATGTTCAAGAGGGCAGGGGCTATAGCAGAGAAGGCACACCTGCTGATGCTCGCAAAACGATTCTGTCTACTTCATCAAAGTCACTTATCTCAAGTAAATCTACAAAATCATGCTTCAGGCATTTCAATCAGTCTTGCCCGGACAGGTTCAATTCTGAGTGAATCTGAATATCTTTATCTGACAGACAGTTACAACATTCTTGAGAGCGGCCCTGAAGATGTTCCTATGGCTCTACTGATATAAGGTAGAAAAGTGTAAGAATAAAATTAAATTCTACAATATTTCTTTCTTACACACATGCACAGTACTGGAAAAATTGCATCTTTTTTTAACATGACAATAGTAATAATTGAACATATTTGAATCGTCACCTGCTTCCTACGAGCTAACTCCTCTTCTTCTCTTCTTTTTCTTTCTTCCTCTTGTCTCCTAATTAGTTCTTCCTGTTGCCTCCGGAGCTCCTCCTGCCTCTTACGCTCTTCTTCTTCTCTTTTGGCCCTTAATTCAGCTTCCCTCCGTTCCTGCTCTAGCTAAAATTTAAGAGCAATACTGGAAATATGACAATAAAATTATCTCTATAAATAACTGCATGATTTTTGCTAGTATATGATTTTGCCTTAGCATCCTTCCCTACAAGTATAGTAGTGAATGTCTTCCCAGTATTTTGTCTTTATAATGTGCTAAAACAATATCTGTTCCATAATTAACTATTCTTTATTTAATGTCCAACCAAGAAAACAAATAGATCATCGAATAAATCAACCCAGAGTTTTCGCTCAAGGTGATCTATTTATCCTACTTTGGACACATAATATGACAATCTAGTTCTCCCATAAAAGCTCTGAAGACAACCAGAGCAAGGTGGATGTGGTAATCAATGTACCAGTGAAAGAACTGAAGGACCAAGTTAGGACAGATTGTAATGGAGAAATCTATCTATGTGATCATTAAGAGTCAACACCAATTTGATAACACGCAGTTAATCAACCAATTGTAAAATGTTGCATTCTAATTATGGCAAATAGCATCTGCAAAATCACAGTAAACTGCCATAAAAAGATAAATTAGAGGTTGAAGTAAAAATTTCATGTCATATAGTAAAATATACACTGCTCCTTACCTTTGCAACTTTGGCCTTTTCAAGTTGCTGTAACTGTTCTAAAGCTGGTCCCTGAGTTGCAGTATCGATTGGGAGATCCCAGACACTACTTCCTTCCCAGACTTCAAAGCAAACAAAGAAAAAATAGAGACTGCAGATGCGTAATGTATATAACCCAAGTATATAAAAATAACGAACATTTAAATTGGGAATAAGACTAAGTTAGTACCGGTAGCAGTAGATTCTCTAGTCAATTAATTGAATTTATAGTACATAGCTTTGGCAAATTCTTATATTGGAAACCTTTTTTGTTCCTAAGGATTGGGTTCCTATGTGGTCTAAAGATATGGGATATAAAATCCAGCTGGATTTTTCAAGGAAAAAATGTAGAAAGGGGTTATTGTTGAGCAGAATGCTGAGACAATGGTAGAAATCAATCAGTGACAATAAAAATGCAGAAGAAATAAAATCAAAATAAATATTTTATATTTATTTTATATTAAAAACGACATACTAAAGCCAATCAGCTGAACAATATATTCAGTAACATTCACTTCCTTACTTCAAACTATTTAAGGTCCTATTTATATAAATCTAAGGCAGCAGTACGTTAACTAGGTAACTTCTAAGAGCACAGAATATCTCAGTAACAATTATAGTTTATTATATCCAAATCCCACAAATCATTGTTTCATAACTGCTTAAAATTATGGTTGCAGATCTTGGCTTGCTATGAATTTCAAACCACAGCTTCAGAATTTATGTTACTTGCAATTTCACAGAAACTTTCGTTTTATAAATAACTTTTAATATTCAATCTAAATGCAGCCAATATAAACACATTCAAAAACTGTTTCCTACCAGTAGTTTGTGGAGCAGTTGACTGAAGTTCCCAAATTGAACTAGTGTCTGACATTGACCTTGTTACAGGTGGCACCATGTTCTGTTCAACTTTTCTATAACATAAAGACGGAGAGTAAACACATTCTCGCAAGACAAAAGCTATCTTGTTTAAGATACATTTGTTTTCTTTCCTTTCAGAAAGCCAGTTTTAAGGTAGCATTGTACTTCTCTGTATTTTCCAGGCTTGAGCAAAATCTAGAAGTTTCATAAAAAATTTGAATACTATCAGCTGGAAATTAAGTACAAAGTCTGCATTATTGAAAATAAATATATTGCAGGAAGATACAAATTAATAAATATGACATAAATGGTCCTCCAAATCCCAGATTTCTAGTCAGGTAGTCCTCAACTTATGACCAGACACAGCAAAAGTCAAAAAGATACTGAAAATGGGACTTACTACTGGTTTCCAGCAAAAACTGCCCCACAGTGACCAATGAATTTGCTTAACAACAATAGCATTTGCTTAACAACCAGCATGAAAAAGTTTATAAAATCAGATCCAGTCATATGGTGACCTGCTTTATAACCATCATAGCTATAATTGCAGGTTCAATTACAGGAATAACTGGAGGACTACCTGTAAGATTTTTTTACCCTCATTCCATTTGGGGAAGCTGAAGAATCTTGAAAGTACATGTTACCCTGTGATTTGGTTCTGCAGAGGCTTCAGTGAAATGAGGACATGATATTCAGGAAGATCCCTTACCACAGCTCCCTGAACACCAGAATATGAGAGAAAAGGAATCCCAGGAAATTCTACCCATCCCATTCAGTGGACAAAATTCTCTGCTGGATCAATAAGCATTCCTTCAATAGTATGATATATTAGTAACATACAAAGTAAATAATGGAAAGCACAAATGAGACAGATGGTTGCATGCAAATAAAGAGGTGTATTTGTCAGAGAAAACACATCAGTGGCCAGGGAACCAGCATATTTACCTCATTTTAAGTGCCTGGAATTGTTGCAAAAGGAGAGCCAGCTGCTGCTGCTGCTGAGATGAGACAGCTGCTTTTTGCTGTTGTGCCATCACCTGTGCATATTGTTGTCTTCAAAAGGAAATGCAAAAAAGTCATTCTGACTTACAAAATCATTTTTTAAACTTTTAAAACCTTCATTAATACATGCACATATAACACATGCACACGTAATCTGATTTTGGAAACACACAATGGTCTCACTATGCATATACATAAACTGCAGAAGCTAGTATCTCTACATCTCTTTTGCAGCCCTTAGAGAATCAAGAAAACCCCGATATATGCTATGGAGTATTGGGATGGAAGTCACATTAACTGGTACCTTAAAACAAAGAATACTACATTAATGGAAAGACTAATATCAGATCATAGAACTATATTGGAGTCCTGAAATATTCTGAAGTTTCCCTTTATTTGTCATGTTTATCCCATTTCTTTATCATCATCTTTATAGTTCACTTTCTGAAAAGATATACTTAAAAGAAGAAAAATGTTAAATTATTAGAAAAGCTCAAGATGATTCTCCTTCATGTTAGTTATCTATTTTTTAAAATTTGTATAATGTATAACATATTGCACTGTATACTTCAGTGTAAATAAAGTTTTAAAAAATAAGGTCTATATTATATAAATTGCAATCCCCAATTTTTATAACAAAAGAAGAGCAAGATGTGTAATTTGAAAAAGACTAACAATAAATAAGCTTACAAAAAATTACAAATTGATGTGGACGAATAGATAATTAACAGATATGACTCCAGACCACTAAAAAAGGACATCAAAGAAACATAGAAAACTGATGGTACAAAAAAACTTAGTGGTCCATTGAATCTACCCTTTGAGTTTGTTTTTTGTTTTCTTTTTAATTAATTTATTCATTATTTTTAATTATTGTTATATATTATTTATTTTAATTTTTTGTTGGATGATGGACATGTGTGTATCCCAAACACATTTAAACTCAGTTACTGATGATTGACTCACAACCTCCGATAGAAATTGGTTCCAAGCTTCCACCACTTCTTCTGTGAAGTAATGTTTTCTAACATCACTTCTGAACTTCCCTCCTGTCAGTTTGAGGTTATGCCCTCATGTTCTTAATTTTTGCTTAATATTGAAAATACTGCCTTCTAGAACCTTATTCGCACCCTTAATATATTTAAAGGTTTCAATTATGTCACTCCTTTCCTTCTGTCCTCCAGGTTGTACATACTCAGTTCCTCCTGCCCTCCTGATCTCTTTTGTTCCTCGGATCTTGCACCATTTTTACTGCCCATCTCTGCACTCAATCAGTCTTATCAATATCTTTTTTAAGTAAGGTCTACAGAACTGATACAGTATTCCAAATGGGCCTTGACTAAATCCCTACATAGAATTATAACCTCCTTTTTCCTTCTGATGATGAATGCAACCCAGAATTTTATTTGCCTTCATAGCTGTATGGCCACACTGTTTGCACATTTTGCAATCATCAACTATGGGCACACCTAAATCCTTTCCTTCCATTGCCCTGGCTAATACTGTACCCCCAATACTGTACCCTACCAAAGGATTCTTTTTCGCTAAATGTAAATGATCTTAACATTTTGAAACAGTGAACTAGTTTCCACATTTTTGACCAATTTTCCAACAATCGTTTTCTGTGTTACGAATACCCCCAGGAACATCAAATCTATTACACACCTTTGAGTCATCAGCAAAAAAACCCCACAGACTTTCAATAGACTTACTGTAACAAAAATTGCTGGTACTGGAGATGCTGCATTTGATACATGGCCGTCAATTCCTGTTGTCTAGTCAGACGTTCTTGGTCCAACTCACCCTGAGGGTGTAAACAAATCAGTTACCAAACTTGGAGGAAACTGTACCACCTGTTTGATCATAAGGTAGTCCTCACTTAATGACCAATCGTTCAGTGACCATTCAAAGTTGCAACAACTCTGAATTGATAGTATATTTGACTGGTCCCTAAAACTATGGCCTTTGCAGCATCTGGTCTGCAGAGGCACTTAAATTCTCTTCCCCCACTTATCTCTCCCCATCATCTCAGCCCTTTTGGCCTCCCTGCAGAGTGGCAATTTAGATTAATGATTTAGATTAATACAATGCTCTTTAATTGGACTTAAATCTTGAACAGCATTCTCTAAAATCTGGTGGCCAAGTTGTTCACTAATTCACACTTTATTGGAAATAGCTTTCTCTTATCAAGAGCTGCTAATTTGTTTTTGGGCACAAGCCACATTTCTCAAATATTTGCTCATTTTAAGAAATCTGCTTCAGAGGGACTTTTTGAACATTTAAAGTAAGATTACACTGGTAGGAATAGAAGAAAGATATTTTCTGTTGTGGCACAACTGTTGAACTTTTCCATTAATAGCATGGATCTACTTTATTTTCAAATGAATTGTTAAAGCAATTTGGTTATATGTTATTATGAGATGTATGGGATTGTTTTATTAAACAATTTCTCTTTTTAAAAATATTGTTGTGTGTGAAAAAACAAAGTTTCAGGTATAAGTTTACTCAGCAATACTTTTTGAACCTATAGCCAATTCAGCAATACTTCTATAAAAATACAAATATAAAATTAATATAAAATTAATGAAAAGTAGAAGAAAATATAAATTATACCATAGTATTGCTAAGAAAACTACACTGATATAGTCACATAGTCACCAGGAATGATCAGGTAAAGTGACATATCTGAGCCCAGATAGGCTGCATTTGCCAAAATTATCCATATATCCCCTTCCTGCAAATTTGACGAGGGCTATCATAGCTCATAAAGCTAGGAACACTGTAGAAAGCTCAATGACTTAAGCGTTCAATTTCCAGCATAGGCACCTGAATCACATAAGATCTAATACCAACTGTAATCACTGTGTGTATCTCATGAGTTCCCATATGGATAAAATCATATGTTGCCTCGTGTTTTTCAGGTAATGTGTAAATCCATAAAAACATATGCTGAAATAGTTTCCCCTCTACGGTGTGGAATCAATCTCTAGTATAAGGGCATGCTATAAGGGATCATTCTAGTTTGAGAGCCGAAATAAGAATGATACGTATCATTCATTAATATCCAAGGTAAAGTAATACCTGAAGCAATTTTACTTAAAAGCTTATTGAATAACAGCTTTGAAAATCAGTGAAAAGGAAAGCTGACTCTGCCTTAATAGTAAGTACTATGCATACAACTCTCTTGCTCCACACAAGGCTTTTTGCACCTCTCTCTTAAAAATAAACATGGAAAATTGAGGCAGTCTCCCTAAAGTTCACTACAATACAAAAGCATTTAAATGAATTCCTACAATCGGCTTGTCTTGTCTAATTGTTTTAATTCAGTTTATGAATTTACCATATGCAGAGGTGATGCTGGCCCTGGAGTGAAAGGGACCCTGCCCCATATTTTCATGATGTCTCCAAGGGGCTGGAAGCTGTCATCACATGCTCTTTTCACCAATAATGACATTGTGAAATATCCAGCTTGGAACCACTCTGTCATCTCCTGATTACTGAATGGACCTGCAAAATTACCCACCAACATATATACAAAGTTGAAATTCACAGAAATAAGTGAGAAAACATCCAATCAATGTTGTACAAACAATCACATCATGCATGCAAATTTATTAGGGATCATTTTTAATATTTTACCTATTTATTTATTGTTTTGACTCATGACTTTCTGGACTACAAGTAATCCTTGATTTATAAATAATTACAGTGAGAAGTTGCAAAAACATCTTGGGATAAGGATTAAAAAGACATTGAAATACTTGGGTATAACACTTTCACTCAAAGTTAAGGAATTGAAGAAACTTAATTATGACATGATGATGGTTGAAGTTGAAAAAAAAATCGATGAATTTAAAGGGATAAAGTTGTCTTGGTTTGGAAGAGTTGCAATGTGTAAGATGATGTTGTTA
>JANHZT010001242.1:46552-56787 GCA_032468215.1 Stegonotus admiraltiensis
TTATGTATAGCAATGGGTGATTTATTGTTTATGTTTTTTTTAAGTATGTTTTGTTTTTAAAAAATTAAATAAAATTTAAAAAAAAAATAAATTACGTAGTGACTATTCAAAGTCCTGACATATCTACCTGGAAAGGGGTGTGTGTGTGCTTGGCCATTTACGTAATTACATTTTATGACAGTTTTGCCAAAAACCAGCATTTACTTCCTGTTTTCAGCAAAACTGCTCAGTGAACTACTAGTTCACATAACTGAGTGTTTGCTTAAAAACCACAGTGATTTTCTTAACCACAAAAAAGGTCATAAAATTAGATTGGTCATGTGAGTAATCTGCTTTATGACTATAACGAATTATGAGGTGATGGTCAGGCTTCATTATGGTTGTAACTCAAGGACTACCTGTAGTCTCTGCAGTTTTCTTGGCAAGGTTTTTTCAGAATTGGTTTGCTATTGCCTGCCTCTTAGAGCTGAGAAAGAACGACTGGCCTAAGGCAGCTCTAGAATATATATATTCTAGAGCTTGAATATATATTCAAGAATATATATTCTTGGCCTAAGGCAGTTATGTATATATTCTTATCTTGACTTTTCTTCAAGGAGCTAAGTAATATATATACCTCATTTTTATGTTCACAATATTGTGAACCAGATTATCAAAATGACTAATCCAATGTCATCTCCTAAGCAGTATTGACTGAATGGAGTTTTAAACTAGATTCTCCACAGACCTGTTCTGACATTCTAATCACAACTACTACATTGGCTTTCAGAAATTGCTAGACATGCCATATTTGCTGACATGTTTAACAGTTAGAGCTGATAATCTTCCCAATGAAAATTCTGTCTGTCTGTCCGTCCGTCCATCCATTCATCCACCCACCCACGCATCCATCCTATATGTGATTTCTCTCGTTTCTAACAAAACAAAATGAAAAAACCCCTAACCAAACCAAACCAAACCAAAAAAACCCCAAACCAAACCAAACTACTTACCCTGAATTTCTCCTTGAGGATCTTTGTAGAACCATTTTTGCATGGACTCATGGTGTAGTGATATTGAAGTACCCTTTCCTCTCTGCTCTTGAAGTTTGGCTGCTAATCTTTCATCATCCAAGGCACTATCTTGCAAATATGCCACCATTTTTTCTGCTTGCTATAATTAAAGAGAAATTGCCATGAAGAATACAGCTGGTAAGCAATCACTGAAATATAGTGAAAATACCTTTATAATTAATATGATTGGAGGTAGGAAAGAAAAAAGCTATTTAAAATCCTTAAAACTGGTCTTATATTGCACACAATTACATATGTTAGGATGCTCAATGAAAATTGGTTACGTAATCAATGAAATCAACAAATGAGTTTCTGCATTAAAAGACAGTTTGAAAGAATGTTGTTTGTTAGTCAATACAATACTGATTTAGCAGACAACAATATTTGTGCTTTAGGGGGAACTCAAAACTAAAGAAGAATTGAGCGATCAAGGGATTGATATGGCATGGGACTCACAAGTGCAGATACATTCTAGGTATGAGAAAGATGTTAAACTATATGGTTTTTATAATGAACTAACAGAACTAGACAGAATATTAACAGGGACAGAAGGAAAATTGATAAAGAAAACGTACAGCTACTTATTAGACATGAAATTGGAAGAACAACAACTTTGGTTATACAATAGAGTTAGACAAATGGCAGATCTGTGGGATAGGAACTATAAATTAACAATGTCAACTCCATACAAAGAAAATCTGTATAAGATGTCTTATAGATGGCATTTTGCACCAGCGAGGTTGGCAAAGATGTTTAAAGATAAGTCGGCTAAATGCTGAAGTGCCACCAGATACCTGGGTCATAGTATCATATGTGGTGGACATGCTCAAAAGCAAAAAAATATTGGACAAAAATACATACGTTGCTGGAAAAAATGATAAAGCAGCATACTGATTTAAAGCCAGAAATATTCTTGTTGGGGATTTTACCCGAAAAATATAGTAAGGGGAATGCATATTTAATTATCCATATATTAACTGCAGCTAGAATTGTATTTGCACAAAATTGGAAAAGTGAAGAAATCCCCACAGATGAGAATGTGATCAGGAAAATATTAGAATGAGCAGAAATGAATAGATTAACACTAGCTGAAGAACAGTGAATTGTTCTTCAAACTGTAGTGAAGAACAGCAGTTTGAAGAACAAACTGAATACTATATGACATAGGACTTATTTTATCAATGGTTAGATAACAAAAATGGAAGTTAGAAACAGGGAACAAAAGAAAAAGATGAGTGAAATAAAGAAGATATGTTAAAAGAGAAGTAAATATTATGATTATAATGTTTATCATTTTAATATTATAGAATTAATGTTAATGTAATGAATATGGTTGTAAATCTTGATTATCGTTTTACAAAGATATTTGTACCTGGATGACACATACTGTTTAATTGAAGATGGAATTATTATTATTATTATTATTATTATTATTATTATTATTATTATTATTATTAGTGCTTTAGAACTTGAATGTGAATTACTTATTAAATTAAGTTTGCTGTAAATCACAAATCAGTGAAAAGAACTTTTGAGATCACTAACATCAAGAGGAATGGTCAGTTACATGAATTCACATTTGTGGTCACACAAAGGTTCTATTTACAACCAAGTAACGTGATCTTCAGGGTGGTCTCTATGAGTCCCAAATATGACTTAAGGTAAGTGAAGAAAGGCCTATTGAACCCTCATCCACCCAATACCAGAAATTGGATCAAGGAAAGGTGGGCTCACAACTACTACAAATGCAAACTTCTATGAGAGAAGGTGAAAGGATTGATAGCCGTTATTTTGACATCAGTGTGGGGTAAACTAGAGAAATCAGGGACTAGAAGATATATTGTTGGGTAGATGTAGATTCACTACATCTGCAGATTTTTTTTAAAGGAATGCCATCCACTGGAGAATAAAACGAAGAAATGCTGAAAGGCATCATTTTGAAAGTTCAAATGTAAGAGGAATACCAAAGTGTATAAACCTGATAGTGAAGAGACCATGCTTAATATGATCTCCAAACAAACTGTTTAGCTACATAAGAAGTTTTTGGGGAAGACTTCCAAGAAAAAAAAGAGGAGACACATCTATCTGAGGCATAAGGGAAGATTGAGGGGCTAGACTGAATGGTGAAATGCAAATCTACTGTGTGGTATCATCTACTAATAAAGCAGAGAAAGGTATAATACAGCACAATAGGATTATGAAACTAGCAAATTATAGATCAATAAATGAAAACTGTTTATCCTCAAGCAAGACACTTCCAGGAAGTAATTAAAATACAGATGAAGAATCACTATAGATCTGAAGCTCCTTTCCTTTTTGTCTGAGTGGTGAGATCACTCCATTTTATGTAGCACAAGCGTAGATAGTTTTTAAAGTATCTCTATTAAAAGGGTATCAATCACAACTGTTATAAATATCAAAATCACACTGAGCATAGGGGGAAAAAACTTTCTCCCCAACTTTCTGAGCAAAACTTCCCTTTTTCAAACTCTGCTACCTTCTCATATCGCCTAAATTAAGGAAAGTAGAATAATGGTTTAATACTTTATTTATTCTATTAATATTTTAGTTCTATATCAAGACTTCATTGTATAATATTTCATTTTTGCTTTGCCTCTTTGAAATCTATACTTGTTTTTATATGCTAAGTGCTGGCATTTCATTATTTTTCTATCAGAAGGCCTAGGTTGGGTACAGGAGCCAGAGGGAAGTGGGAAACAAGGCAGTATTGTAGCCTTCCCATTTTCCCTTGTGCTGCACCACCTACAGGTTTCTGGGAAGAGTAATTGAAAGGTGCATTTGCACTGAAACAGCCACAACTTCCCCAAATTTCATTGCCATGGGATCATTCTGTAAGTTAGCTCATTTGAGTTACTATGGTTTATTAATTGTTGTCCTAACACCTTCCATTTTCACCCAACTGAACGTTACAAACAGACATGAAAGTTTTAGGGGTTTTTTGATAGATGTACCTAAGGGAAGTATAAATTAACTTTAAAATTAATAATTTACAGATGTTTTTACCTGTTCTAAATGTTTGAGGCCCTCTTCATCATCAGGGTCAGTAAGAGCATTTCCCATTCCAGGAGCAGCCATAACTGATGCTTGAACACACCTTAAGGCTGAATTTGGACTAGAATCTGAAGGAGGGATAGTGGAAACTGCTTCTGAAGGAATTTGTGGCAAAGACTGGACAGTAGAAGGAGAGTCTAGGAGGAGGAAAACAACAGATGCAAAATTATTTTGGGTAGTATTACATAATTAATCAGAAATAGCATTCTCTTTTCTATCATCTTTATATCTGCTTCCCCTGTATACAATTTTTTGAAGAAATTAACAAAAAAATACCCTTTAAGGTTCCTGCACTTAACATGCTCTAGCTAGCTTTCATGATACTGACTGAATAACATATTCATACCCCAATTTCAGAGTTAAAACTTATAAAATAAATATATCATACTACTGATAGGCAATAAGCAATCTGCAGGCCAAATCTGGCTCATAATTACTATTTGTTTAGAAGAGCCATGAAAACCTGGCTCTTAACCCCAGGCTTTGGTGATGGAGAGTGAGACGCCTTGCTTCACTGCACTTGCCATTTTTTATTTTTATCTTTTAATGATTTTAATTTCTTTGATTATGATCTGTCCAGAACCACTGAGATTTGGATGACATATACATTTAATATACTATGGTTGGTTGCACAGCCACAAATGTGGAGACTGGATTTAGCATTTTTGTTCCACTATCAGGTGCTTCCCAAGGATTTGGGTTAATTGTTATTATTATTCCTAGACTCACCATCCACCTAAGTCCTTGTTTAAAAAATATTATCTCTCTACAGCTGACTTTGGGGGACAGGGCAATCTTCTCAAGGCATAAAGCTATCACAAAATACACTGTATTAATACATGTACAAAGTATGCATTAACCAGCTTATTTTTATTTTTTTAAAAAAGATTTATATAGTCAGCCTCTCAAAATTTGTAATTTTTTTGCAGCACGTGCCATCTATGAAATATACTAAAAATCACATTAAGTTTTCAAAACTCTGCCCAAGAGTTACAATGAAGTTACAATGAAGTTACAATGAAGCAGTTATTCATAGCTGTTGGTAATCACTCAAAAGTGCTTAAACCATCTTTTCATTCTTTCTGACCCATTTTTCAGATGGTTCCAATTTCAATGGTATTTAACTTTCTCATATCTTCTACACTTATTTTGATTACCTTCTCTATTGGGCACTTTGGATAGTGGAATATTCTCCATTTGGCTTTCTTCAAATTCTGATTTTTCTTTTGTTACCGGAATACAGTCTTCCTTCCTTTCAATGAGGCTTATTGGCAATGGCTCCTGTGACTGTGATTTTGGTGAGATACCTGACCTGGTGGATGATGAAGATTCTTTCCCTGTTTCTTCTGTGTCTTCTGTAATGGAATGAATAAACCTATGTAACTAATTTGATAGTTTGAAACAACAGATGAAACATAAATCTGATAAATCCCCCTTACCTGCTATTATTCGGTCTGTCTTAACTCCTTCTCTCAAAAGGGTCTTATCTAATTCTTTGGCTTCTTCATTATGACTTTCTTCTGAATCTGACTGATCTTCCTTTTCCTCTATAGGATGGAAATCCATTTCCTGTTCCTCAGGAATTGGTTCCTTTTGCACTTTCTAAGGATGATATATACATCAAAATTTATTCTACCAGCTACACATAATTCATGTCACATATCAAATCAATAAGAAAGTTCCTTACCTTTAAGGACAGGAATGCCCCAGATGAGTCAAAAGTCCCCATTTCCTCCTCAGCATCTTCTAAGCACCATTCAGGAAGGTTATCCCTATCATCCTCCATACTGCCACTGCCACATCGTACTCTTCGGTAACCCCTTTCATCATCTCGGTCTCGAAAATCAAATTCAAATCTTCGCCGTCGTTCCATGTGCTCTCTCCAGCCTGCAGAACGAGGGCCGTCTAAGGGGGGCGGGAAAGTAACTTTACAAAAGAGTTCCATAGGGCAAGAACTTATTTGGAAGGAGAAAGAGATAGAGGAAAAGAGGACAGGGAAAAGAGAGGACAAAGTGACAGAACTTCAGAACGCCACTACAGTCTATGGTCCACATTGACAGAGGCAGTTTATAAATGATCACTGTACCATTCCAGAAAATGCTACCCCAAAATACTGTTTAAAGCCATAGTAATATAAGTACAGGTGGTCCTTGTATGATCACCATTTGTTCAATGAACATTCAAGCTTACAACAGTACTGAATGAGTTGTAGTTATGACAGATCATCAGAGTTCTGGCCATTGCAGCGTTCCCCTAGGTCATGCATTCCTGATCCAGGTGCTTAGTGCACAGCTCACAACTGCAACATTGCAGCATCCCATAGTCATGTGATTGTGTTTTGCAACCTTCCCTGCTGGCTTCTCATAAATAAAGTCAATGGAGAAGCAGGTGGTCACAGGAGGTTCTTGCTTAACAACCTGTGCAATTCTTGCTTAATCACAGCAAGTGCAACTGCTGGAATTGCCATTACTAAATAATGAGATCACTTGACATCATGCTATACAACCACATCACTTAGCAACAACAATTACAGTTCCAGCTGTTGTTGTTAATCAAGGACTACCTGTATCTTATGGACTACAACTAAGTCCACAAGAACTATATCAACTCATAATTCAGTTAATGTCCCAGTACTTTTATTTAGTCCACAGAATTGTTAAACCTCCTTATCTCGTCAGTCATAACAATTAGCCTCTGCTAATAGGATAATTTCACTAGACTATGAAATCTAATAACTTTCATTTTGGTGGGATTATCAGAAAACGTTTATACTTTCCTTTGAGATCTGACACATACATTCTATCATTCCACAAAAGGAGAAATGATACTCCTTTTGTATCTATTCTCTACTCCAAAGAGACAGTCTCTTCTTTCTCTCTACTAGCTAGTATTCCTCTTTTTTCTGGAGTTTGAAGTATGGTATGTAATCTGTGGTTTCTGATTCTATTATAAAGTCCCTCCTTGCTTTGGGATGAGATGTCAGTAATAATATTCTGTGAAAATATATGTAGTTGATACATTTATTCCAAAATTTTGCTTTGAAGATGACTATGTAACTGTGACTTAATTTGCGTAAGATTGACTAGGCAGATAGTTATAGATTATATTATTGTATATTCTAGGAAAGAGGTAACATTTTGAGGAAGGTCAACATCTCTGATTCTATAGTTTTTTAAAAATATAATTAAAATATATATTTAATATAATTCTTATCAAAATCTTTAAACAAGGTAAAACTATGAAACTATAGGAAGAAAAAAGAAAACGAAACAAATCAAAGAAGAAACATGTGCAAGAAAAGAAAAAAGTTGAAGAAAAGTAAAAATGAGAATAGTTTCTGACATTCCTCACAGCAATACAACTGTACCCAGGCTTGAGGCTCAGAATGTGTTAAGGTCCCATTATTTGGCCTTAGTATTAGTTGATTAATCACCACAGATGCTGTTTCTACTTATTTTGTGGATGCTGTTATTGTTTTAATGTTTTTAAAAACTGTTTTAATTATTTTATAATTTTAGAATGTAAGTTGCCCAAAGTCACTTGGTTGAGATGGGCAGCTATAGAAATTGAATCAATAAAATAAAATAAATAAATAAATTTGTCTGCACAAACATCTTTACAGTCTGTCTAAAACTCATATTGCTCTTCTTTCTATAATGTACCCTGTCTAATCAAAATTCTTTTTTCCCCATTTTTATACAAAAAGTCCATAACAATCATCAATAAGTATAGAGAATGTCTTTTCTCTTATCATTCTATAGTTTTGACTGCAGCAATGTACTAGCCACAAGCTTTGGTAACTCAGTTTGTGGTCCTCAAAAGTGGCAGCTTACAATTAGTCATCCTGATAGTAGAAACTTTTGAGTTACTTTAGTTAAAAATTATTTATTCTTGTTGACTAAGTGCAAGACATGATTAAATAAGCTTATAAAGAATACCCAATTGAATGTATATTAAATTACATATGCTTTAAGCGATCAATGATTATATTACTTGTAGTGAGTACAATCTGCATTTTATAAGAACTTATTCTTTTATTATTTAAAATTTGTTTCCTTTCTATGTTTCCTTTCATAAAACACATATTACTGTGTTTTATGAAGTGGCTGCATAGCTCAGGATGAAGGAGCTATATTATATTTTAATATTAGCTTAGGCAATCAATTCTGTGAATATATAACTTAAATTCAGATAAAATTTATCTTTATAATCTGTACTGGAATAATTAAACTACAATTAATATAGGTAAAGGTATAGCTACAGCAGGCATATCAAAGGTTCCTGGATTGAACATCTGGAATTTATTTTAGTCTGAGTTTTAATATTTGAGATAGAGGAGCTTGAAATAAGCTCTGTGTTGTATCACTATACATATAAAAATATTTCAATAACATATAAGGTATCCGATAGCCAAACTGATACAACAATCAATATTTAGAATATTAACTAGTACAAATCACAGTTCTGTTTTGCACCAATCACTTTCTTTCAGTCTAACCCTCTTCATATGTGTTGTGCGCTGTCTTAGCATTCCGTTAGGAGAATAAAAATGTAATGAAAATCCTCTTTTAACTACTACTTTTCAATCACACAGCATAGAAAGTGAAACGAAAGTTTTATAGCTGAGGGTACAGAAAGCTCAACTTTGAATATGCCACTTTATATAATCCCTGTTAAATAAGAAATATAAATTATGCAGTAAATATATAAATAAATAAATACAAACATATTACATAAAGGTAACAGAAAATAAGCTTGGAACCTGGAACATAGGCACGGAACTTACTAAAGAGCAAGACTCTACATTAGTGATGCACAGCTATTCTGATCTGTGGATTAGCTTTTGTCACCTCCACAGTGCCTACTTACCTCAGATATATATATTTTTCTGGGAACAAATGAAACGCAAGCCAAGAAAGGCATGTCTTCATCAAACAATGTGTTATTGCTTAATGCATTGTAAGCCGCCCTGAGTCTCCAGAGAAGGGCGGCATATAAATCGAACCAATAAATAAATAAATAAATATCTTTACAGTCAATGTGCCCATGCTAGATGAAAGTACCTTTCCTGTTTCAGATCAGAATAGCTCTATATCTCCAATGTACATCAATAACAACATTATTATTAATAGAGCTAATAGTATTGCACAACAGCTTCAGAGAAGTTGAAGAAGAGAGATTCTGCCATCTGCCCCTACTATGTGGGGTGTCTCAGGGTTTGATGCTCTCTTCTTTCCTATTTAATTTCTATATGAGGCTGCTGGGCGAGCTCATCTGTCATCACAGTGTGAAATACCATCAGTACGCTGACGATACCAAAATTTACATCTCTGCCTCTGAAGTGATTGCCAGGAACACCTTATTCTGATAGTTGGAAGCTGTAAGGGTCTGAATGGGGAACAAAGGCTTCAGTTTAAATTTGGCAAGACTGGGAAAGTTTTGGAGCCTGCCAGTTCTAGATATACATTATTGGTGTTGGATAGGCTAGGGTTGCACTGCCTGACTTGTGCAATCTAGTATTCATGACTTCTGCTTGAAGGAGCAAGTGGCAGTCGTGGCTAGAACTGCCTTTGAACAGCTTCAGGTTGTACTCCAGTTGCACCCATTCCAGGATCTGTAGGTTCTGTTCACAGTTACCCTTGATCTAGTTAAGTTACCCTTGATCTAGTTAAGTAGTTGGACTACTTAATATGCTTTACATGAGGCTGCTCTTAAAGAGTATCTGGAAGACGGGACTTCTGGTTGACATCATGATGAGATCAGACACGAGGAGCAGGTCTCTGTGTTCCTGCGCCGAGTTCTCCCCATTGGAGGGCTCCAAAAGGAGCTAAAGCCACCCTGTAGGGGTGGTGAAGAAAAGCGACGTGCCCTGCAGGTCACGGAGAGCAGCAACTCTCCTGCTCGACCCACGGTTTCTTTCCTCTCATCCTCGACAAGGAGATGAGGCAGCCATCATGGCTGCCATGAAGCTGGGACATCAGAGGAAACAAAGAAATGTGCAGGAGTGGTGTAGATGAACAGTGATTGGAGCTGGGTTATTAACATCTGCTGCTTGCAATTATTGCAAGTTCGAGTCCCACCAGGCTCAAGGTCGACTCAGCCTTCCATCCT
>JANHZT010001242.1:56887-79852 GCA_032468215.1 Stegonotus admiraltiensis
CAGAAGTATGAAGGCTATTGCTTAATGCATTGTAAGCCGCCCTGAGTCTCCGGAGAAGGGCGGCATATAAATCAAATCAAAGCAAAAAAAAAAAAGACCCAAGAGAGGAGTATGGGAGGCAAGCTAAAAAACAAATAAGAATTAAAGAATTAAAGCAGGCAAGAGATGTTTGATAGAAAGGAATTATTATTATGTTTTTCTCTCTTTTTTCTAATATAATGATGGCCTGATTAAAAACTAGAATAGAGGTGGAAATAAGAATACACACCTTTATATAAAGCAATAGTTAGATGGAAAGATTGGAGGTTGAAAGATGGTATTACTGTGTTTCTCCAAAAAGACAACCCACCTTGAAAAGAAGCCCTATCACATTTTTGAGCACATGCGATCAAAATAAGCCCCACCCACAAAATTAGCCCTAATTAAGACCCTGCCCGCCCCGGTGTGCAGGGGGTGGGGCGAGGCACACAGGTAAAAAATAAGCTAGGGTGGGGATGGGGGGGTGGAACTGCCCTACCTTCCAGGCTTTGCATACCCCGACACCTGCCTCACCTTCTTCTGCGGCTGCTGCTTCTGTGGTCGCTTGCCACCACTCGCACACATCGCCCTGGGTTCCGTTTCATCCTCAGATGCCTGCCAGAAGGCATCTGCAGCCGGTAATAGAGCTCTGGATCGATCTGGAGCTCTGTTATCAGCTGCAGACGCCTTCCAGCAGGCATCCAAAGTCAAAATGGAGGCCGGGGCGATGCGTGAGAGTGGTGACAAGCAGCCGCAGAACAAGTAGGCCAGCAGCAGGCTCCTGCTGGGTGGGGCTGTCGGTGCCACTGCCGTGAGGTGAGTCAATAATTAGAACCCTCCAAAAAGAAGGCCTAGCTGTTTTTTTAGGGGTCAAAAGAAAATAAGACCCGGCCTTCTTTTTGGAGAAACAACAGAATTAGGTATGTTTAAATAATAGGATGATTGGTACTTGGATGGCATATTGTGACTTTGAACAACCAAATAATGAAGGACTATGTCTTAATACAAACATGTGTATTAACACTAGGATTAGTAATGGTAGCCTGATTAGAAGCTAGAATAGAGGTAGAAATAAGAAATAGGCGGAATATTAGTAGATATAATAAAAACCCTCCACCAAAAATGAGTATCAGCTGGTGCAGAGTGCAGCAGCATGGATAATTAAATGTGCTTCTATAACAACACACATTACACCTCTGCATTTCAAGCTGCATTTGTTATTGGTCTATTTCTGGGTCCAATTCAAGGTATTGATTTTGTCCTTTAAAGCCCTACATGGCATGGGACAAGGTTATTTGAGAACTCACCTCTCCCTGATTACATTTACCTGTCCTACCAGGTCCAGCGGAAAATGTATGCTATGGGTCCCATTGGTTAGGGAATTTCATTTCAATCTATTTTAAATTTCTGGAGGTCCTTCAAAACCTGGTTCTGTCAGCAGGCCTGGAGACCCAGGGACTGGTAAAATATTGTGATCCTGTGTAATTAATACCTGCCAATCTCTTTTATTCTGTTTAATTTTGCACTTTTTATTTTTAAAGTTTTTAATATTTTTTAAACTTTATTGTACACCACCTTGTGTCACATCAGATGGGCAGATATAAATATGACTAATAAATAACAACATTAATAGTTCATACGGAAATATATCTGCAAAGTATGCTAAAATGTTTTATACCTGAAAGAAAAATTGGAAAAATTTTCCCTTGGGAGTCCCTTGGGAGTTGGGCGGCATAGGAATGCGACAAATTAAATTAAATTAAATTAAAATGTCTTTCATATTCTCTACAATGGAGTATTTTTTATGACAAACATGTATCTGCTTCTTTTCAACTAGCAGAATTTCCTCCCCACCCTCCCAGTTTTTTTAACCTCGGGATGTATCTTTGATATTTAGGTTTTATTTCTTAATAAATGAGATTCATTGTTTGTCTTTATGTTAAACAAGATGATGCTAAACTTAAATCCTAAGCAAAACCTTCACATCTGATCATCATGAGGTACTGATTCAGCTCTTTAAAATTCTATTTAAGCTAAGGAAGACTGATGCTTTATTGTATATTTACTGTTCATAGTTGATGTCAGGAAGAATACAATGAATTCTCTTATCATGAGTATTTCTTTCCACACCAATCCAAAAGCTAACTGAAAATACTTCTATCTCAGGATCTAAGGTAAAATAAATGAATTTGAGAACACCTGGAAGAAAGTGAATTTTAAAGTTAAGAAAGCTGTCATCGCCTAGTTATTTGTGTTATTTGCAAAACATGATTTAATCCTCCACTAGACTATCAACAGTCATATTTTTTTTAATTCTCTTTTTCTCTTGGTTCATTTCTAAATTGTGTACTGACTTATTAGCCTGAATTGCCTCACCTGGACTATGAGGTCGCCACCTCTCACCGTCCCTTCGCGAACCAGCAAGTCTCCAACCTCCATCATCATCTTCACCATTTTGTTCTTCTCTGAATATGCGCCAATTTTCACTTTCAGAGCGTATAAATTCATGTTTCCTTCCTACTGTTGCAGTTGCAGCTTCTTCAAAATTTGGTCTCACTAAACAAAAAAAAAACAACAACCCTATTTTGTGATAAGTATGTATAACATAAAAGAAATTTGGCATACAAACCAGAAGTGTACAATTATCACAACCACCTTTGGCTAAAAGAATAAAAGATCAAATGCATGTTTCCTCATGTTTGTTTTAAAATTCAACTACTTTATGTTAAGACAATTTTCATTTTTCATGGGGGGGGGGGATAAGCTGTGTTTTCAAAAAGATTTCATAAAGCTGTTACCACACAGCTGCAACCCCTTAAGAGTGTGAAATGTTCACTGCAACAAGTCCATCGAGGAGCATCTGCAAAGTTTGTTTCCATAAACAAATGCCACCTGATGTTCACTGAGATTGCTTTATCATAGTTGAGAAGTATCAAGATACTATTCCTGGTCACACTGAAGTTTACAATGGCACAAAGATTCTGTTGTTTTTCGCATGGGAGGTGTTTTTAAGAGCTGCATCTAGTTTCTGTTTAAAATACCTATATAATGTTATTCAGCACGGTCTACTTGGCTATACTAAGTCAAATCTAGAAACAGCATTTGTAAAAATGTGCATCGGAGGCAGCTACAAGAATTACTGTATATCTTTTATCATTGTATACAAAATGCTGCATTTTAAATAATATAGTAGTAGCTTAAGAATAAAGAGGGTATTTTATATGGTTTGGGTATAATTTATTTATAGATAGCTTTGTAGGGTTTTGAAATAGTCACGATGGAGACTTGTTTGCATCAAAGTAGGAATCCATTGGAGAGAGTTGCATATATGCGCAAGTGAATGCTGATAATGGATGGAACAGAAATGAGTTTGTGAGAATTGTACTGTATAACCTTCTAAAAATGTGGTTCACAAGGAAAGTAATGATTTGGCTAGGTAACATAAGGGCACTTGGAACAAAAGAAAAGAGTACAAAAAAGGAGTTACTCAGAGATCCAGAACCAGATCCAGATCCAGAAGAATGAATGGAAGTAACTGTTTGGGTAATATCTGCTTAGAAAAAGATCAGTTTCTAATATAGGATTTAAATATGTCTCTTTATGGAAATACATATCGAAAATATAAATCTTAAACCATGTTTAATCATTTATAATTAATAATTAGTGAAAGATACAAGAGTCATGACGTTTTGAATATCTTTTGGTAGCAGAGATCATGCAGAAAAATAGACATGAAAGAAATGGAAATAAGTGACTGTGAAAGTACCATGACTGCAGAAAGCGACAACATGGGGCCTATTTGAAAAAGTATTACAATGCTGATTAATCGCCCAAGAGAATAAATGGAAAGCAGATGTACAAAATCTGAACGTACAAGCTGCTTGGAGCAAAGTGAAAACAACTGTTGTGAGGAAAATAGGAGGAACGTGTGTTGGATAGGTTCACCACCTTCAGTTATTATTGTTGTTGTTGTTGATGATGATGATGATAATGATGGTAGGTACAATTAAATGCAATAGAGTGCCACATTATCTATCTATCTATCTATCTATCATCTATCTATCCATCCATCCATCCATCCATCCATCCATCCATCCAGTGGCATACTGTACATGCACTTACAATATATGAAGAGTATAATGTCTAAATAACATAAAGAGTACCACAGATGTATACTACTGGAAAATATGAAAAAGGATACTTGATAAAATGAGGAAACAAAAGAGACCATGGATGAGAAAAATGTGTATGAGAGAATGATTGCTGCAAATAATAATGAAAAAGACAAGTGCAATGCAAGATAGTTGCAGACAAGAAGGGCATGAGATGGTTAAGAGGAGTGAAGAAAATGCAGAGAGATTTTAATAGAAATAAAATTGGTTTGAAAATAGGTGAAAAGGGCTAAACAAGGAGAACCCTGGAGTGAATGGAATTAAAAATAAAAGTGATGAAATGATTTGGATTGAAGCCAAAGAGAGGGAATGTTGGAATAAACATTTTAGAAATTTATATCAGAGGTATCTTGTAAAGTTGAGCTGAAATGAAATGAACACTAGAAAAGTTAATTGATCTATTGAAGGGGTGGCATGCCTTCTTATGGAACACTGGGAATAAAACTTATTAACATTTTAAAAATCACATAATAAGAGATTCATTAATTGGCACTTGGCAAGAAATTAAAAATAAACACTACATGAAAGTTCCCAGTTGGATTTCCACAATGGAGGCGACAATGCACCCCAATACATTAACAGTACAGAAAATAATAAGATATAAGGAATTGCTAGATTCTCGGAGAATATTAAAAACCCAACAAGAGCTTAGAGATCAAGGTATAAAGATGGACTGGTGGCCTTATTTGCAAATACAAACAAGATATAAAAAAGATCAAGAGGAAGGAGGAATTGAATTAAACCCCAACCGATTAGATAAATTATTTGAATCTAAAGAAGAAAAATTAATTTCAAAAATTTATAAATATCTATTAGAATTTGATTTGGCAGAGGATATAGTAAAAGGACAAATGATAGCTTGGGCAAGGAACATTGGAAATAATATACAGTTGGAAGACTGGGAAAGGGTGTGGGAAACCAATCAGATCATGAGAAGGTCAGTAGCTTAAAAAGGGAATCAGTACAAAATGTGGTACAGGTGGTATTTGGCCCTTTCGAGATTGGCGAAGATGTATCCCAACCTTAGTCCAATTTGTTGGAAATGTAAACAGGTACAGGGAACTTTCTTTCACGTCTGGTGGCTTTGCTCAAAAACAAAAAAATATTGGGAAAAAATAAAAATTTGGTTAATGGAAATAACAGCAGAAGAAATAGAATTTAAGCCAGAAATCTTATTGGGTATGATTAGAGAAAATATTAGGAAAGAAATAAAATACTTAATATTGCATATAATTACGGCAGCCAGACTGGCATTTGCTCAGCATTGGAAAACTGACCAAATTCCAATAGAACAATTAGTAATCCAAAAAATCTACAACTGCGTTGAAATGGACATGCTAACACTGGAATTACACTGGACAAGGTAGACTCAAAATATTACATGGTGTGGAACAAATGGCATGAATGGATAAATCAAAAGCAAAAAAAGTAAATGCAAAAGTTTGTAAGATAACAAAACTAAGACACTGTCAATAAGAATAAATTACTTTTTATAAATGTAGATATATAGACACAAACATGTAGAGACATAGTCTGCATTGTTATACTGTGTGTGGTTTTTTTCTTTTTTCTTTTCCTTTTTTCTTTCTTACTGTTCTTTTATTTTTCTTTATGTCATATTTTATAATGTATGTAATGTGATATTTTATCTTTTTATATTTAATAAAGTTTGTTTTTTTAAAAAAGAAAAGTTAATGTTAAAAAAAATGGATGAACAAAAAGCCTTAAATGTTGTGAGCATGTTGAAAAATAGTAAGGCTACATTTGCAGATGGCATTACTAGAAAGACATATTAAAATATGGATGTGGTTTGCTTGAGAATTAGTTATGTGATTTGTTCAATATATCTGTGAAGGCTGCAGGTCTGCCTCATGACTGGAAAAATATTATTCTCTGAGTAGAATAGGAGTATAAGAAACGGCATTGGCAGAATTCTGATTAAAGGGATATAAAATATGATAATGAGCAAAATCTGAGAAGCGCAATGCAATTTTATGCTACGCAGCTGGTACACAGAACTTTTTTCTCCTCAACAGCGGGTCACTGAAAAACGAATGCATGAATTTTTTGATTTAGAGAAAGCATATGAAAAAGTAAATAAGCTTGAATTATATAACATTTTGCACAATGTTGGTTGATAAATATGGTAGGATCAGTTTATAATTGAACTAAAACTTTTGTGAGAATGGAATAGTTAGCAAATAGTTCAATATTGACTAAGGAGTAATGTACTTATGGATGTACATACAAGAAATATTTGTGAAAATGTTAGAAATACATTGTTTGAGAATGTGAAGGTATGTGTGAGGGCATGACTCTGTGATTAGTATTTTTCTTTCCTCTATATTGTAGGAGATAAAAATATTGCAATGAAGGAATAGATGGATAAATATTTCCTGCCTTGGTAGAATTTGCTAAAGATGGGGAAAAGGCTGGAGAAATTTTGATATGTACAAATGCTAACAGAAAGATAACAGGATAGCATATAGATTGTTGCAAGAAATTAATATAAAAGTAAAAATTATTGTGTAAAAGAACTGAAAACTGCTCAGAAGAGACAAAAAAAATGAAAACAGGGTACTTAGGAACTATGAGTGATAAAATAAAAGGAAACAGGATTAACAAGTGCTGAATGAATGTGTAGTGAATAAAAATGAATGTCCAATATGAAAACAGTACATCAAGGTGGGTTGATACAGACAGAAATGAATAAATGCAGCTGCAAAACAAATATACAAAGGAAGAATGATTAGATTGAATAGATAATGAAATGAAGCTATATTGGTTGGATGGAGCCAATGGCATCTTTTAAAAAAACAAACCAGTGATGACTTTGAAGAAAAAAAGCAATCAATGAGGCAATTTTGGGGTATATGGGAAACAAGGCTAGTTTTCAAAAACAGAAAGGTACAGAAGGATAAAATAAATGGTGTTTATATTAACTACTTTCAGTTATTTATATATTTCTTTTACTTATTTCAAGCCTTTAATTTCTGAGTTTTCTTTCTGTACTTGGTATAATATTGCTTATCCTATAAAAATATGGGTATTTGTACTCATTTGTATAAATTCTGTTATTTTACTTCTGTCCAAATTCAGCAGATTTTAACACTGTTTTAGGGAAAGCTTCAGTGCCATCTTACTCATTTAATCACATTTCATTAAAATTAAAAGAAATTTGGGGTGGATTTAGCATACCTATATTTATAACTAAACAGTAAACACTAAACAGTAAGTCACTATATTTATAACTAAACATAACACTAAACAGTAAGTCACATTAAATTTACATTAATTTTCTTCTGAATAAAAATGGATATGGCTGGAATATATGACTCTTAATTGTGAAGCAATACAAATTTGTCCATCAACAGTATAGAAGCTTTATTAAAAAATTGTTTAATAAAAAAGCTTTTATAAAAATTGGTATGGATGACATATTTTTTCAAAATCTAATAAGATTCAGATGTATTATGCTGTGAAGTTTTTAAAAAGTAGGCCAACAATATCTCAGTGACTAGTTAACTTTAAATATATGTACTTAAATTTCAGTAAACATCCATGAATTTTTTATTACTAGTATGTTCATTTTATTGGGCTTAGATTCCTTGGCACATGGTTGGTGTTTCGCCATGATTTCCCAGGATGAAAAGAAAAGAGAAAAAGATCTGTGACTTTGCCTCAAACTAATTGACTGGACTTCCTGAGGAGAAGAAGCAGTTAAAGGGCACCTGCATTCCATGTCTGACCCAAAGCCTGTGATGGTGTTTATGGAAAAGTTCAGATACAACAAAGACACCCAGCCAACAAAGTCTACAGCTATGTAATTTGAAGTTTTAAAAGGACCAACTTCAAAGTGTTGTATTTTGGAATACAAACCTTTGAGAACTTGTTTATTGAAGGTTAAAAAAAACTAGGATAGCAAATAACAGTGTCAACAATTTTTCTATAAGATATATAAACACCCATACTGTTTTCCACTATAGTAATGAGGAGGATGGGTTTCCTGAGAATTTTCTTAATTTAAGATAATAAATAGCATTAATCCAAGGAACTATACAAACAACAAAAAGCTGTAAAGCTGTAGAAGGGTTTTTTTTAATGGGAAAATTATACTGTGTATCTATGAATCCATGCATACAACTATAATTACTGTAACTATAATTTCTGAAGTGCATTCAACCACATTTTAACATATATACCAGCTTTGTTCATTTCTGTTCCTGAAAAAATAATCACAACTTTTGAACTATACATGCTTTTATGGGGAGTGGGGGTTGTTCTGTAGTATAATCTAATTCTACACAACTTTCATACCTTGCACAATAGCCAAGCCCTACCTACCACATATACAGATTTCACAGTGTCTCTCAAACTGGATTAAAAATATAACTGTATGAAATTAATTGTTAAGGACATATGTAAGGAAAAAACATATTATATTGAAAAGTTAGGGAAGTAAATCTTAAATGAAAACTATCTCCTGGTCCTTGTTGATACAAAAGTTATTGTGCCTGCCTCAGTTTTATAGTGTTATGCCTCAACATGTATTAACACATTTTCTATTAATGAAATAAAGAATTAATGATTTATATTTTGTGGATTTTTAAAGGAAATACATGAGAGAGATTTTCGGTTTCTAAGTAGCATTATATTGGTCTACATTAATAATTTTCACAGCGGGTCTTCCGTAGTTTTACTGCAAACAATCACAGTCTTTGTTTCTCAGATCCTCTTAGGTCTGACGTTCGATCAAAGTCCCTACATCAGCAACTAAAGAAAAATGTGAAATGCATTATAAAACTACTGACAGATCATACAAGTAGTTCTAGATTGATAGGAACCTCATTGTAGCTATTTCTTTACTAGTCACTAATTAATTAGACTTAACTAATTCCAGATATCACAAATTCTAAATACTACATAAAAGTATCTCAACAAATCTTGTAAATGTTTCTAGAAAGTGGCTATTGTGGGCCTCATCTGAGCTGTTTTTTTTTACTAATCAGATTACTCCACACTAATTCCACAGTATAAAGTCTGAATGCCATAGATTTATTCACTGTAAAATTGTGCTTCATTTTAGTTATAGCAATTATGTTCCATCATAATACTTTTCTATTATATCCAGTAAAGACAATCTTATGAGCAAAGTTGACTTAAGGAGCAAAATATACAACAATAAGATACTAAATCTTGAATCTTTGGTTACAAACTATTTAAAAGTAACAAATCTGTATCAATCTAAAATATTATTTTCCAAGTCTAAGATAAAGGACATTTCCAGCTCTAAGATAAAAAAAAATTAAAAGGAAGAAAGTGAAACGGAAAGTACATCTTCACCTGCCTGCCTTTGTTTGGAAGAAAATATTTTTAGTAGCGTGAACTTTATGAACAGCACCTCAAGAAAATGAATGGAAAACAATTCTGAGGAATGTCATTCCTTTGAACCAGCAAGTAAAGCTTTAAGTAAGATTATGCAAACCTAAAAGCCCCATCTGATTAAGAGAAAAAAATGCACCCCTTTCTCCAAGTAAGGTCTTGTGCATTTCTCCATAGCAGCTAGGCTATTGTTGGGTAAAAAAAGTTCTAACAAATCAGCATTCTTTTCCACATGACCACAGCTAATTGGCACCCCTGCAGATGAAATGACCAATCAAATCAGCTTCATATGAAAACCAACCCCCCACATTATATACTGTGGAATGAGATCTGTAAACCCATTCTGAACAAATATCCTTCCAAACTAGAAAAACTGGTTTTTTTTTCCTTCCTTCCTTTTGGACCACTGTATACAGACAGATACAAGATCTTGGTGCATATTCCATATTCAAGATACCCACCTTTCTCCCTTTCCCTGCCACACAGATAAAAGCTACAAAGACACGGGTAAGTACAGAATGCTAACAAAGCATATTAAGTTTTCCAGTTCTGTGTTTTAATTTTTCCAAAGGAAAACTTAACAGTATTTAATAATTTCCTGAATCAAAACCTATAAAGAATTTTTTCCTGCAAGTCATGACTATTGATAGAAATATTAGGATAAAATATAGCTTTCCAGTTCTACCAAAGTATAAAGCTGGGCAGTTATCAAAATTGATTGCCTGAATTAAATTGACATTATAATGATAAAATTGCCAGTTAAATCTATAGCCATGTGAGCATTCTTTTATGGTAAGATGTAAAGTGTATAGTTCTTAAATAAGAAATAGAAACACATATAAACACATTTAACAATTATGTGACTGAATATTGGAAATGTGATTATTTTCAGAAAAGCTAGAATTTTATATAATATAATAGTACTTAATAATTAAATTTCAAGCTTTACCCGGTGAAGTTTATTTTCCAAAGGATTGGGAATCTTTACATTTTTATTTGAATTTCAACATGTCTTGAAGAAATTAACTTAGCACAAGAATTTTTCTCTAAATCTTTGCTATTTCTTTTATTTTCAACGCTCAATAATAATTTAAATGACTTTGGAAGGTGTTTTTTTAAATCACATATTATTCTTTACTCCACTGAATGCAAAAAGGTGGAAGATGTGATGCAGATTTAAATTCATTTTTCTTTGGCTATTTGAATGACTTATTATTGACTTGAAATATCTCATGCCAATCTGCTGATAGAAAACTTTAAAAATAAATCTTTAGAATTTTATCATTCAGTTCACAGATCATCTATATAGATCATCTGTACATTTTAAGCCATATTGATGTTTAAGGAACACTGAATATATATTAAACTTCCTTGCTCACACAAAACAATTAGTTTCTAGAAGATACATAGTCAAAACAAGACAAATTAACATTGCACAAATTTTAATTCTGCATAGCAACATTTTCTGGGGGGGGATGACAGCCTTTGGAATAAAAAAAAGTTTAAAAATTGGATGAAGTTATACATAGTTGTTTTAAATCTGATGGTAAAAGATTGGTATAATACTGGTTATACTATTGAATTTGTAAATTTGCTTACCTTTTTATATAAAAAGGATATCTTACATTTTTATTTAATCTAGAATTTTAGATTTGTTATGATTACATTTTCTAGGCTATTTAGAAGCTATTTATTTTCTAAACATATGCAAGGGTCTTATTTTCTGCTTTACTATTCTCAAGAGTTTATTCAACACAACAAATAATTAAAAATATAAAGTCAATGAGAAATATACCATGTAAGACAAATGACATCTGAATGTATCTTGTTTACCTTTTAAATCTATACACTAATAGATTCGCTTGGTGTTGATTTGCACCAAATTAGATTAATTCCATCTGAGAAGGATCTAGCTGAACGTGTCTGTGCTCTGAAGCTTAGTGACATTGGTCCTAGTTATTATTTGGATAGGAGACCATAATGAATTGAAATATTGGAAAAACTTTTGAGAAATAAAGCACAGGCCAATACCATTGTTAAAAAGCAACAACAGCATAGATTTGAAGATTCAACTTCAAGACAAACTTATGCCCACATCTACTTTACCTGCCATGGCTCATGTACTTTATAAATTACCATCCCACATATATATGAGAACAGAAAATAATTCAAAATGTGATATATAATTCTATGAAGATCTCTAAGAATTTGTGCATACGTGCTAATTTCTGGTTTTATTAAGCAAGATTATTTAACACATGCAATATTCATTAACAGCTGAGCAACATCAGTAATGGTAAAGGGGGTGACAATGGGAGGGGACAGAACCCTTGCTTACTCCCTGTGAGCCATGTGTAATATCAATAAGTTTTATTATGGATTGGGTAATGGAAGGTGGGGGAAATAAGTGTGAATAAGTGAAAATGTAAAGTATTATGTATTATGTACAATTTACATAATAGTAATGTAACTTATATTCAGAATAACATGACAGGTCATTAATAAATAGTATTTCTATAACACTATGTCCTTAGAACTTTGTAGTAAAACTCCAGTCCAAAGCTATAATTTTAACTACTTTCTGTAAATATGTTTTTTCAAACCAATTTTATTAAGAATTATACATGTAACAAATAAAAGTCAATATGAAGTACAAAAATTTCAAACAAACAAAAAATACAAAAATGGAAGTGGGGATTAAAAAAGGGGAAAAAAGGAAAAAAGAAAAAAGTTACTCTTCTTCGCCCATAGCTCATATCTTAAGTAAGGAAAACAAAATCAAAATGCTACATAAATCAAATTTTATCAACAAAAGTCCAATAAAGGCCACCATATATAATCTTTTTCTTCTTTTAATCCTGGTCAAACAAACCCAAAGCCCACCTTATAAATCTTCCTATTTTTAAAGATTTTTAAATTTAAATTTTTAAAAAATTCTTTGACCTCTTCAAATAATGGGCATTTTCAAAAATAGTTTGTTGCTTATTTGTATTTCAAGACTTTAGAACTTTAACAGATTTGTCTTGATCCGCAAGTAAAATTTATCTTTTTGTCACTTCTAAAAAAAGTCCTTCCCAGTCTTAGCAGAATCTTAGCCAGAGGAGAAAAAAATATCCAAATCAATTTTCTGATGTAGTATATTTTCATCTCCTTTAGGGAGTAAGTCATCCATCAGAACCAGTTATATCTCTTTAAATTAGTTTCATAAACATCCATTGCAGCTTGTTCTTGTTTTATAACTTCATAAGGACATGTTCTGTCAATTTCATCAAGTACCTGATCCAGACTGCCCAAAAACTTGGTTAAAAGATATTCAAAGTTTGCACTAAGGATTTCTCATTATTCTTTGTTAAGAATGATGAATTAAGAATACAGTGTAATATTCTTCTAGTAACAGATCAAAATATCACTTTCTTCATATCAGCCAACAGTATTTTTGATAAATAATAAATTCATTACTTAAGGTACGATGTAATATTCTGGCAAGCACCAGAATATGACAGTTAAGCTGGAACTACTATAAATACTGAAAATATCATTATTAAAGCAACTAACAGTCTGAGGGATAAAATGGACTGTTACATGCTAAGGAAAACATAATTTCACATGCTATGAAAAATATTTGCTTCACAAAACAATGTAGCATCTAAATAATTTTCTTTGCGAAGTGACAGTTTAAAGATATTTTTAAAATCACATTTTGTTAATAATTAAATGATGCAAACATTTTGAATACAAAATGCTTCAAACTATTACAGACAAACAGCTGTATTATTTCTCTTCAAATACTGTGCTCTGATTCTGAATTATCTGAGCTTATTTAGCTGCATCAGTAAAATATGATCGATTATTTTTGCTTCAGTTTTCTGGACTCCATTTTAACTACTATATATTATATAGTTTGTTGACATATCCAGTTTTTGTGTATTTATGCAAAATTCAAAATTGCTTTCTCCCAATTAAAGTAGAAGACAGAATAGAAAACAGTTAGTGACAAGAGATGGCATTCAATTATTCTTTTTTGAAATTCTTTTTTGTTCTATTTATAGAACCATAAATGTTTAGCATTTGGTTATATGTGAAAATGTTCTGAATGTTGAGCTTTTAACTCAAAAAAAGACAGAAATGTAACATTTGCTTGCAGCAGATCATACCTTGAATTCAGATCACTATGCATAATGGGACTACTGGAAACTGCCTTCTTTGCTTAGAACTCTACCTACAGCCTCCTTACCTATGAAAACCCTCCTCTAGTTTTGGATGATCCTGCTGGATGACATTTATTGTACAGGAAACAATGGGAGAAGATTACTCAATATCGAAAAATAAAGGATAAATGTGTAGTTTAAACAGTGAAGGAAATACTCAGGTGGTTCCTAAGAATCTGTATTGGGAATAATTAATTTAAAGAGGCAATTTGGAACCAGTACACAATAAATGCTCAATGTCTTTAGGATTAGGGTCCTAGGTTTTTTCCTTAAAAACATTAAATTCAAAACTGGTATACTGCAAAAAAAAAAACAACCTCCACTATTATAATACATGAGTTGAATGGCTACCATGTCAGCCATTTTGTAAAAAGAAAATGTAGCCATTTGTACGAGTGCTTATGGTCAATTCTCAAAATTCCAAATGTGTCAAAAAGATAGTGTTTGTGGACACTACTCAATTATACACAATGATATAAAAACTGTGAAGAATATTGTGAGGAATGTCCAAACTGAATGCAAAATTTAACAACTGGCAGTGTCATTTAAAGTCAATATGTATATAACAAAACAAAGACAAAAAAACCCAGTTACATATCTACTCCACAACTAAGAAATAAGTTTACGGTAGGATGTTTCAAAGAAAGTATCAACTGTCTGGCAAGTGAAAATGAGGAAAAAAAATTGTTAAGGATTTTTAGGACAGGGATAAAAATAGCAGTTTTGTAAATCTGTATAACAGATGAAAGTGAAAGGTTATATAGAATTTTGAGAACTTCTCAAATCACAAGTGTAAAAGTGCAGTTAAAATTATCCCCTTAAATTAAGCTACTGAAATGACTGAAAGCTTTGACTGAAATCCAGTAGTGAAAAAGAAAATGCTTATTTTAGCATCTGTTTATTCAGATGCTCTTGTTTCTCTTGTACTATTTAAAGTAATCTTCTGCTATTTATTTGTTTCTGACTCGTATTGGTGAATGTCAGAATTCTGCTAAAATTTTGGTTAAATTCTGCATGTCTGAAGTTGCTTAAAAGGGGGGACATTTTGTGGAAGGTATTACTCATTTATCTTGCCAATGCTGGCAAAGTTGTAGCAACAGTATGTTTATATACACACACTCTTACCTCCCAAAGAAAATTCCTAGCGCTTATCTCTGTCCAGCCCCTCTCCTTTATCCAGTTCATATCAATACAAACCGATAGCTAGCTAGCTAGAACATATCAAAAATAAAGGGACACAAGTAAATGTTAGAACTCCTTGTTCACTTCTGAGCACAAGACCACTAAAATATCGCAATTCACTTAACTGTTCCTAGGAGTTAATGAACAAATGTTAATATACTAATATTTATTTTAGTAGGGACCCTGTTGTGTACTTCCAGATCCTACAAAATGACTTGTATAGAAGCAGTTTACTGGTCTGCTGGAAATACACAGTGTGCGAATCTGCCTTATCCATGTTTGGCCTACCACCTCTGCTAGATAAAGAAACCAAAATCTTGAAAATTTCATTATGTCATATATTAATTTCTCTACATTTATGATAGCTAGACTGAACTCAATGTGAATTTAGTAACAAACCCACACATTTTAATAATTTAATGACTTGCCTTAGTTTCAAAATGGGTTTTTACTAGTTTCATTTTCTCTCCATCTTTAGCTACTAAAAAAAGCAGAACATACATTTACTAAGGAAGGAAGGATCCAAATTTTAATAGATAAAGCGATATTCAGAGGTGTAATTTAAAATATAATTGATGAATTTCAGATGTAAAATTACAAACACTTGTCACAAAGTAGCAGTTCCAAAAACTCTTTTATCAAGTGTCCTAGCTAGCTATAACACATGAAAAATAACAGAAAGCACAAGAGGCCTAGTGGCCTTAGTTAGATCCATCTATTGTAATACAATACACACTCTGTAGAGATTGTTCTTTGTTTCTGATAAGAACTTAATGGAGGTGGCTTATTTAGTTCACTGAAGTTTTCCCTATTCCATAATACAATTTTAAATATATAAACTCATATTTCATATAATTAAGCTATTTGTTTGTTTATATTTCATATTTCTAAACCAACCATCTCCCTCACAGAAGGGCTCTGCACAGTGTACAATATAACTGATAATTAAAGCAACCTATAAAAATTAACATTAAAGTTAAATTAGGGTTAACATTTAAAATTTTAAAACACTTTGAAATTCATACCGTTTCTGAATAGAAAAAGACTTTTTAAATCAAGGGACATATCCTTGGATAAAATTGAGGCACAATTCTAAAGTCAGTTTTTCTGCACTGCTACTATAGCATAATATATAAAAGTACTATGCTGTGAATTGTATAAATTGTTAATCTTGCTTTTGTTACAAATACAGAGCCCTTATCTGTAATACAGCAGTAATAATACTGACTTATTTTATATAGTTGTTGCAAAGACAACAGTCTCTGAAGTACTGTATTAAAACACAAACAAGTAAATATTGCTGCTATTATTTTCATTGTCCCATCAGATTATCAGTAAACCATGGTTTTGCCTTCAATATTCCCAGCTACAGACCACTGACTTTTATGGATACATATTCCAGGTTTTTTTAATACATATTCCAGAATTTTTAAGCTTCTTTGCCACTCATGTAAGACAAACTTTTTTTGTGATTTTAGCAGATCAGACTTCAAAAGCACTGTATGACAATATGAGGCATTAATGGCATCTAAGCAACTGCTTATATTTTGCATAGTTACTGGACTTTATTCCCTATCTTTAAGAATGTGTTTGTATATAGTGTAATTAGTTTTCATAGATTTCCTCATAAGATATGTTTAAATCTTATTAGTGATCACATTATGCCTCTATATAAAATTAAAATATGATTTAGATCTACTGAACATAAAATATTTCATGTTTAAAGCAGTTTTAAAATATGAACATGTTAGATGAACTATGTTCAACTTATGTTAATAACAAGCTATTTTGTCCTTTAAATTAAAGAATAAAAGGAAAGGACAACTGATGGGTGCTTCTAGATCAGTCTAGCACTATAGAGGGAAATAAAGAACAAAATATTAAACATAATTATATTTCAAAAGAAGTAATCATGTGAAGCAAAACAATGTGATTTACAGGGTACTAAGTATTTCTAAAAACATTTAGTTTAGCCTCACCAAAACCTCTATTTTTGAGTTAAGACACCTGGAGCACAGGCAAAATCTATATACTGCACTGTGTCTAACTATCACACACTATTTATTTACATGGCCTTCTCATGCTTATGTGTCATTCATGTAAAGAACAACTGATGACAACATGGAAGCAATGTTTATTCCAAAGTCTCTAACAACAAGAAACCATGACTGGATATTTCTTATATTTCTGAAATTATATGAGCTCCTTTTAAAAATATGAATGAGCTTATGCCATAGAAAATTATGTTTAACATCTATAGGTCCCATATGAATGAATTTGCTTTGAAAACCAGACTAAACATTAAATACATATATATAAAATATAAGAGAAGCCTCATTTCTGTTTCTCTTTGACAAATTTGGAATTTAGCATTGGCATTTTTTTCCTCAGGACTTCTTAATAGTTTATATAATTGCATAATATTTTCCGTATTATTCTCTGTCCCCTTTTTAATACAGCTTTACATCAGCAGTGGCCTGAGTATGTTCAGCAGAAGAGGCTACATCCCAGGTACCACAATTCTAGACAATAAGAATACCATGGTTGAAAGCAGTGAAAATGTAGACAGAAACTCACAGAAGTTTCTGAGGGAAATTTTATGCAACAGGTGTGATATGACAGCCTTAAGATTGCCACCAAAAGAACGGAATTTATAATATTACAAATAGCTATTATAGAATACTTTGTTTCATAAACACATTATTTAATTCAGATGAACACTTTCAATACTCCTTTTCTACTTTAGAACTAAACTTTTAGACACACAAGTAAATCTAAATTGGCTAACATTTCTAAATTGAAGTCTGAAAAAGCCATCTGACATTTAGGGTTTTGTTTTGTTTTTTTAAGGTAACAATTATTCCATCGTGACTAACCTGGCTCTCCAAAATTAATTTTCTCAGAAGTGCATGTTTTAAAACTTCCTTGGCTAGCTGCATGTGGCATCTAGTCCACTGCCAATATGTCAGAATCTCTGATCATCATGCGAATAGATAAACAAGTGTCCCACAGTTTTTTACTTTTTATTTTCAGAAGATGAGGACAGAAGCGATAGAAGGCAACAACACCAAACCTAGTGCTCCTCTGCTGACTCAACGGTACCCAAGGATGGTCACTAAAGATGGGCATAGCACGCTCCAGATGGATGGTGCCCAAGGAAAAGGAATTGCATACTTAAAAGACGCTTGGGGAATACTAATGGATATGCGCTGGAGATGGATGATGTTGGTATTTTCGGCTTCTTTTGTCCTTCATTGGCTTGTTTTTGCAATTCTTTGGTACTTCTTAGCTGAAATGAATGGGGATCTGGAGATTGATCATGATGCCCCACCTGAAAACCATACTATTTGTGTAAAGTACATCACTAGCTTTACAGCTGCTTTTTCCTTTTCACTGGAGACACAGCTCACAATCGGTTATGGCACAATGTTCCCAAGTGGAGACTGTCCAAGTGCAATTGCTCTACTTGCTATACAAATGGTACTGGGTCTAATGCTGGAAGCTTTTATCACAGGTAAATAGATGTTACTTCATAACTAAGTGGTTCAACAGTGTGGTTCATATGAAAATTCTGTTGTGAAATTAGAAAAGTGAAAGAAGGAAAAGGCTGTGCTGCTGACTATTAAAAAATTATTTTCAGAACAGCTTGACAAGTTATATTTCCATTTTATGTTAGTAAAATAATAGTACAAAGGATTTTAAATTAGCAGTGTTATCTATTGTACAGATGGGGTCCGCCCCACAGACTTAAATGGTTTTAAACTAACAAGATGCAAAGCAGCTGTACAAACAAAGTAAATCCTACTTAGTTCAATAAGACATTTCTCTGTAAATATGCTTAGTACATCTTTTTTTTAAATCTAAAAAGATGGTTATTTGAGGGGTTTTGAACCCAGTATGTATTACAATATAGGTAAGCATCCTTCTATAAATTCTATTGCATAGCTATATATATTTTGGTCAGTATCTGTAATTTTCTATTATACATATATTCACTGTAAATACACAAATGTATTTATAATAATGTAAAATGAAACAATAAATAGAAAAATAACATTTTCATATTACTAATAACTAAAAAATAGTTTACCATAATAAAATTTATTGCAACACAAATCTACTGAGAGATGATACAAACATTAGCTTGAAATATTACATCATAGGAAATAATAGCTCTAGTCCTAAAAATAAACATTAACTTATATTTTAATCAATGTTTAAAATTGACATTCATTTATATTATTCTGCTTCAAATAATGTGATATACTTATTTGTGCTTCATTTCTATCAACTGGCACAAAAAAATTACATCTATATGCATGATCTATATTTAAATTCTCTTTTTATCTAGGTGCATTTGTAGCAAAAATTGCCCGACCAAAGAACCGAGCTCTATCCATCCGGTTCACTTATCTTGCAGTGGTGACACACAAAGAAGGAAAGCCATACTTAATGTTCCAAGTGGCTAATACTCGCCCAAGTCCACTCACCAGTGTTAGGATCTCTGCAGTTCTTTATGAAGAACGTGAAACTGGTCAACTGCATCAAACTACTGTGGATTTTCATTTGGATAGCATAACTTCTGAAGAGTGCCCATTTTTTATTTTTCCCTTGACATATTACCATTCTATTACACCATCAAGTCCTCTAGCCATTCTTCTACAAAGGGAGGCTCACCATCACTTTGAGCTAGTAGTCTTCCTTTCAGCCACCCAAGAGGGCACAGGGGAAACATGTCAAAGGAGGACATCCTATCTCCCATCAGAGATTGTATTACATCACCACTTTGCCTCCATGCTCGCTCGTGGTGCCAAAGGCGAGTATCAAATCAAAATGGAAAATTTTGATAAAACAATCCCAGAACTTCCAGCAACAGACACTAAAAGTTCAAAAAGGACTGAAATGGAGATTCGCATCAATGGACAGCACATTGACAGCTTCCAAATCTGTGAGACACAGATGACAGAATGAACTCTGAATGTGTGCCACTTTTTAAACACAATGAAATGCCACTATCACATCAATGCTGTCTTTATCCTCTCTAGTTTCTCATGTTTGTTTTATTCTAGGAGTACCTTCGACTTCAGAACAATGTGCAGAACAAAGAGCATATTATCCACTGTACTGGATGAGCCACTAAGAACTGCACAAAAAAGTCAGGGACAAGAACCATTGCACAAATCCTTAGAAAACAACAACAACAACAACAACAACACTTCCTGCCAAATTCAATGGACTATGATTAAAACTGCACTGACCTAAAATAGAAGACTGTTAAATTCAGAGAGTTGTTCAAGGAATTTAATTAAATGACATGAGGGTAAATACTATGGAAAAATGGACACAACTTTATTAAAGATATCTCCTCTAAAATGAATGGTCACCTGAAATTCTCAAGGTCCCATAGGACCTCAAATTAACCTTTCCTTGCTATACAGTTACAACAGAATATGCTGATGCCTAAACATGCTATGAAGAATGTTGCTAGTATTTTCTGTGGCACTGAAATTGCAATCCTGCTGTGCTTGTTTATTAAGGAAAATCGCAAGCATTTGCCAAATCTCTTTGTTCCAGCAGCTAAGAACAAGTTCAACATCCCTAGGCAGTTTTGTGATGAAAATGAACAATAAGAATTTTAAGACACATTGGACTCTAATACTCTGCATTGGGACATTAGCAGACATCAGGAAACATCAATCTCTATTCATAATTCTTCTGTCAAGAATAATTCTTCTTTTTCTGTCTAGCAAGATAATTCTATCATCAGAAAGGTTCGCTATTTCCCACAATTATTTATCTTTTCATACTACTATGTTCATAAAGTGCAGATAAACATTAGACTTGACAAAATAATTGTGCAAACATGAAATCTAATTACCAGACTTTGAGCATTAGACTTTGTGCCAACTGATTCATGATTATTACCAGAACAGTTTATCAAAAATAATACTGTTGCTGTTTCTAAGTTTAAAAGAACCATTTTGTGGATTTTCAACCTTTTTTCAGCTGGAGAAGTCAATAACTCCTGTGTATACACGAATAAGAAAGACTACAAAGCATCATCAGAACTTCCAAGTGTTTTTATGTAAAAGATGATTAAAAGATTCTTCTCAGAAAAACATGGTATAGGTTTTAATAGTTTTACTTTCAAATGGCTTCATTTCTAATTTAAGGTTATGAAGAATTTAGCTTTTTTGCTCTTGAACTTGGATAAATGTATTTATATGTATATACTGGTGTTGCTGTTGAGATTTGTTTTACTGTTGAGATTTGTTACCAATTATAAAGTACTTTTTATGAAGCTTATTCTTATTCCCCCAAATCTAAGGAATGGGTTATACCTGACAATTATGGAAGCTATGATCAACTGGGAACATGGTAGGGCTCTGGACAATTAATTACCAATAATTTCACAATGATATTAGCTGCCAATTCAAAGCTGCTAAGTTTTTAAAGCATATGAGATCCAATATTTTACTAAGGTTATTAATGATATTCATGTATGTAATCTTAAGTGTAATCATACCATATTCTCAGGATGGAAAAAATGTGTTTTACAATTGAAGAAAAGAGATGTGAGAGTCATGACAAACCATGCTTTAGAAAAAAATAATCTGGAATATCATCACAATATACCACTAAACTCATGTTCTCTTACAATGTTTTGGAAGTAATTTTGCCCTTATCTGTGCTGAGATTTTAATCTTTTCATTTACTGAGTACTGTGATTATGGCTTAGCTCAATGCAGAAACCAAACAGCAATAGTAATTATCACCTTGAAAATTCATTAAATTGCATTTGTACTTTACCTTTTTATCCATCACTTTAAACAACTGTCTCCCTTCTACAACATAGTGATTATAAAAGCTTTTCCTTTTGATCCAATTTTTATCAAATTCCAGCTTAACTATACTAATTTTATATTTAAATTTTACAGTTCTAATATATAGATATGTACAATAAAACAAATGCAAACTTTCAATCTACAAGTAAACAGTCCAGATAAAATGTCATATGCTTCCAAATTCAAGTAGAAGCATTAATTTTATTTGCCCCAGAAGTCTTTTACAATTTAAATATTAGTTAACAAAAGCAACTTGCTCTTGTAATGCAACATTAGCAATTTTAAATACTGTTAAAAAGGTTTTGTAGAAAAGTGTTTATGCTGAAAACAAAATACATATTTGGTTGGACAATTTCAGCATTAACAAGTACAAATGGCATTCAGATTTCAAACATAAAGTGATAATTCAATTCTAACATCAGGTTTACTAATCCCAGTTATACTCTACCTTGAATGCATTATTTGAAGATTAGTGCAAATAGCCACATATATTTATATAATTTAACTCTGTTTCTGAAACTAGTTAAAATCCTAACTCAAGCTTGAAGTTTTGACTTTGCGCCTTATAATTTTCCAAATTAGCCTACTGTATAGGACTAGTATAGGAAAAAAATAGGAATGTGAATTCTAAAAAAAAAATAGCCCACTAAATAATTAAAAGAGCTATTTTTTAAGCTGTAAAAGAATTCAGGATTACATCTTGAATAATTACAACATTCATTTGAAATTAAGATGATACTGGATTTAAGACAATTCTTCCCACAAAAGAAATATTACACACAAAAATACTTCACATTGCCCAACTTTCTCATATTCGGGTCTTTTCCTGTGTAAGATTGAGAGTATCTTGGCAACGTTTTGACGAGGTCCCACTTGTCATCTTCAGGCTGGTGTCTTCGGCTTTGTGCTTGTGTGAGCAAAATGTGATCGGGGATGCCGTCTCTCTATAAATACTGGTGGGGAGTTGTGGAGTGCTGGCTTTGTTGTTGTAAGTGGGTTGGGTGGCTGTGTTGTTACATCTTGATTAGTTGATGTTTGCAGATTAGTTGGCTGTTTCGTAACATCCTGTGTGGCCGAGGTTCTAGCTGTGTGCCCATTAGTCTTTTGTGTTGTAACGACCTGGGTAATGGGTTGTGTGGTAGCATCCTGAGCTCTAGT
>JANHZT010001242.1:108311-121153 GCA_032468215.1 Stegonotus admiraltiensis
CGAACAACTGGGAAGGCCAGGAGGGTGGAGCCCGTTTGATTGACAGACTCGGTCATATGCACCAGACAGGAGCGTCTTCCCCATCCTGACTGCCGTTTCCCTCCTCACAGGAGAACTTGAGGTGGCTCTGGTGCTTAATCATGTGTATGTGGGTATAATACGATTGTGTTTGACATTTTTATTGTTTTCATTTTTTTTATGTATGCCTCCCTAAGTGACTTCTTGTGAGGTGGGTGGCCATATAAATTTGATAAATAAAGATGTACCACAATTTCACTTATACATCATATTTAATGAATGCTGAAAAGGGGGAAGGAGGTGAATGATGCAATGGAGTCTTAATGAGCCAAGTACCAGCCAATTATTTTACTATCTTATTAAACTTTGTTGCCTATCAACATTATTTTTGGGTAGCAAGGCTATTATTTGGATTTCATTCATTTTAGAACTTCTCTTCCCCAGCTTTTAATTTTTCAAGGTGGTCAGCCCTAAGCACTTCTTTTCTGCCATTATAAATATGATATACCTCTGTGTGGGTCTGCCAGCACTTCTGGAATTCAACTCTGTTACACTCAAGGCAAATAAACTGTGATTCTTTCTTGTATCAAACTTCACATTTAAATTCTGAATGACTGGAGCAGATGTAAGCCTCTCAAAAAAAGAGTGAACGGGTGTCAAGGGGATGACATAAATGTTTTTAAGAACAAGGGATGGTAAGAGTTATGATTGTACCTTGTGTGTCAGCCTCTTTCTCTGTGGCCTATTTTTGTGGCACTGT
Organism: Stegonotus admiraltiensis; assembly: GCA_032468215.1. Classification (NCBI taxonomy): domain Eukaryota; kingdom Metazoa; phylum Chordata; class Lepidosauria; order Squamata; family Colubridae; genus Stegonotus; species Stegonotus admiraltiensis. The sequence goes on from JANHZT010001242.1 coordinate 109,090, forward strand.
GTCTCATTAGTAACCTGCCTTTGGTACCTTTCATTAATAACTAAATAGAGCAATGTCAGCAAGCCATAATTTTAGTTCAATGGAATACTGCCACTAATAATGGACCAACTTTGGCAACTAATTATGTCAACTCTTCTGCAATTCCCCAAAGCCCAATGATCAGACACAGTAAAGCTTCACTGTTTGTAAAGAAAAGGCAACAGCCATTCTTCTGACTGCTATCCAAAAGAAGAAATTTGCCTATTTGCCTTGGGTATCCTTGAACATCAAGGCCAGTGTCAGTCAAAATACTAGCATTAGTGGGTGGCATAATGCTAGTACCAGCTATGACAATCCTTGTGGTGCCTGAAAATTTCACAAGGAGCACAAGGAGAGCTCAAACCCACAAAAGCAAGGTTAATGGTAATTCATCAGTACCATTCTAAAACGGGCACTCCAAAAAGCCTACAGAAACGTCAGAGCTGTAACTGCAGGCAGTTATTGTGGCCCACCAGCGGCCAGCAGAGCTGGCAGCCAATTCGGACAGTGAGGAGGTTGGGGAGGAACATGGGCCAGTCCTGGAGTCTGGGGAAGGCTCTGACGAGAGCTCTGCGTCAGAGGCAGAGGGGGCCAGGGCCATCTGGTAGTTATGTGCTGCCTCCGGAGCCTCCAGAATCTGACATCAGCAAGGCAGAAGAACAGTGTGAGCCTGTTCCCAGTGTGAGCATGCGTGAGCTGCCAGAAGGCAAGAACAATTAAGAAAAAAAAGAGTGACTTGGGAGTAAGGCTTGGAGATGATTGGCCCCTCCCATAAGACATAAAAGAGGAGCAAACAGACATGAGCCTTTGCAGGAAACAATTAGTTCATATAGTCAATTCAAGCTCTGAGAAATCCGTTTGACTCTGTGCTCCGTTTGGCCTTGCAAAATAATTGGCAATTAGGTCTCTGGCAGCATTTCAAGAAAGATAAAGGTGGGTGCTTATCAACATTACCCTGAAAGACTGTGTCAACTTGAGCAAACATCTGTTGGAATCTTCACAGACTGTTTGTGAATCATTACGGGCTATGAATGACCATAATTCACAGCCGTCTCAATAAAAGAGGTTTTTGGGGACTAAGAGTGTGATTTTTGCTTTCTCAGGAAGCCTATGTCAGAACAGCAGTCCTCATTTAACAACCATTTGTTCTGTGGCTGTCTGAAATTACAATAGTGATGAATGACCAGTTATGATTATGACAAGTTCTCAGAGTTCTATACATGACAGTGCCCCCTCATCCTCCGATTTCAATCTGGGTGCTCAGTACCCAGTTTGCAATTCCAACATTTCAGACAGCCGTAGTCCAGTGGTGGTTCTAAATGTTTTTACTACTGGTTCTGTGGGCGTGGCTTATTTGGTGACCATGGCTTGGTGGTCATGTGACTGAGTGGGCATGGCTTGGTGGTCATGTGACTGGGTGAGAGTGGCTTGCCTGTCATGTGACTGAGTGGGCATGGCTAGGTGGTCACAATCCTAGTTTCCCCTACGAGGATTCCCCTATCTGGACCTTTTACAATCCCCCAAAGGGTCAAAGGAAATCAGATTCCATACAGCTCTGAACCCTTAAGGCAAACCAAATACAAGTGGTCCTCGCTTAATGGCCAGTTGCTTAGCAAGTGTTCTAATTTATGACTGACCTCCCCAGAGCTACTTGACCTGTTCTTGGAGTTTTGACAGTCATGCACACACACACATACATATGATCAGTTACAACATCCCACAGAGTCATGTAACTGAGGTTTTCTATGTTTTTTGCCAGTTTCCAACAATTCCTTCTCCCTCTCTCTCTCATCTTCTCTCTTTTTCTCATTTCTCTCATCTCTCTTTCTTTCTCTCTTTCTCATCTCTCTCTCTGTCTTGTCTCTATTTCCCTCCCCCTTTCTCTGTGTCTTGCCTCTCTCTTTCCCCCTCTCTGTGTCTCTCTCTCTTCCCCACTCTCTGTGTCTGTCTCTCTTCCCCCCCTCCGTGTGTCTCTCTTTCCCCCACTGTGTCTGTCTCTCTCTTTCCCCCTCTGTGTGTCTTGTCTCTCTTTTCCCCCCTCTCTGTGTCTTGCCTCTCTTTCCCCCTTTCTGTGTGTCTGTCTCTCTTCCCCCTCTGTGTCTATCTCTCTTCTCCCTTGTATGTCTGTCTCTCTCTTTCTCCCTCTCTCTGTGTCTGTCTCTCTTTCCCCCTCTGTATGTCTTGTCTCTCTCTTCCCCCTCTCTGTCTGTCTCTCTCTTTCCCCATGTGTGTGTCTCTTTCTCCCTGTGTCTCTGTGTCTCTGTGTGTGTGTGTGTCTGTCTGCCTGCCTGCCTGCCTGCCTCTCCCTCTCTCTCCCTCTCCCTCTCCCTCTCCCTCTCCCTCTCCCTCTCCCTCTCCCTCTCTCTCTCTCCCTCCCTCTCTCTCTGGTGCTAGTTGGTGGGAATCTGACACTTCGGAGACCGACGAGCCACATACTGAAGACCATATAGGGGCAATCCCGCAAAAATATCTCTTGTTGCTTGTGAGCGCTTCTGCTTAGGAGGCAGAGGAGCACAGTGGGAGGAGGTTTGTCAGGTGTCAGAGGGGCAGCAAGTGTTTCGCATCTCCTAAGGGGGATTGAGCTTCCCCACTCACATCTTTGCCTAAGGGCATCGCTGGCAGCAATTTCCTGCATTTCAGGAGGTCCATGCTCTTCTTGCTGCTGCTTGGCATCCTCAATGCGCAGAGGTTTTGTTCGCTACCTGCGAGCTCTGGGTGGCAAGCAGCCAAGCAAGCAAGCCAGCGATCTGCCAGCTGCCTCTAATCTGCAGTTTACTCGTGAGCAGCATTGGCCTTTCTCCCTAACTCTCCCGGCCAATGGTGCTCACGAGTAAACTGCAACTAGGAATCTCAAATACAGCCAGGAATGAACGTTTGTGTGGTAGCTGCTGGCTGGAGCTACTAAACAGCCAGCCAAACTAAGTGCCTGAAGGACCCCATCCCATCACAGGGAGTCCAGGTGACTTGGCAATTGGCGAGCAGCTGGGCTCCTCGAGAGACGGAGTTTGCAGGGGGCTGATTTACCACTGGCTACAACACAATGTTCATTTTCATCAGTATTTGAGATTCCTAGCCAGGCCTCCAAAACGTACCGGCAGAAAAAGCTGCTGCCATTGTTGCCATGTTCTTTGCACATGCACATTCCATTTGACTTGCAAGGTAATGGGATGCGCGTATGTGAAGAACATGGCGGTGACAAACATGGCAGCCAGGGCAAGCGACCGGGTGACCGGTTCAGGGGTGTGGCCATCCGGCAATTTCTACCGGTTCTGAGACCTTGGGCCAATTTTTGCTAACAGTTCGTGCGAACCGGTGAGAACTGGTAGCAACCCACCACTGCCGCAGTCATGTGATCATGATTTCTGATATTCCCTGCTGGCTTTCCAAAGCAAAGGACCTATGTGCTGCTTGATTAATTGTAAAACTGGGATTGCTGGAATTGCTGTTGCCAAATGCCATCTCTTAACATCACTCTTTACAATCACATTGCTTAGCGACATCAATTCCACTCACAATTGCTGTCATAAACCAAGGACTACCTGTAGTTTTAAAATATCGTACTATTCAATTGGAGTATAATGCTTCTCAATTCAGAGACTGTTGAACAATTAGGAGCAGTGGTATCCTCTACTACTTTCATCAGGATGGTGAAAGCAACATTATGCTGCAAGGTCCATCCCTTTTGATATGCATGAAAATTACAATGGATATGGAAAAGGGGTGGGGCTTGCACTACCATACTGCTACTTTTGTTATTCTGTACTCCACCCCCAGTTCTGGAGACACTACTGATTTAGAAGCTTTTGTGCTGTTCTTGTTTCATCTCTTGTTTCAACAAGATGTAAGGCAAAAATTTATTGCCACGAAACCATTCAAAACGATGTCCATGAAATATTACAATATTTACAACCCACTAAAACTTGGTAGGTTTAATTCACCTTAAACATCCCGATTCCTATTTTTATCTACTTGGCCCAAAACTGATTCTGGCATTATAGTCTATATCACTGATGGCTAACCTTTTTGCCATTGCGTGCTAGGAGCGGGGGGAGAAGGGGGTGTCATGAGCACATGTGCCCACACATAATTCTATGTGACCTGCGCATACATATGCAACCCTCTGCTCCTGGTATGCGATGGCATGGGCATGGTAGACCCGCTTCTCTCTCTCCCTAGGCTCCAGAGCCTTTCTAGGAAAAACGGCCTTTCCCACCCCACCGGAGGCCCACTGGAGGCCAGAAACAGCCTGTTTCCCTACTTCCAGTGGGCCCAGAAGGGCCGAAAATCAGCTGGCCGGGAGCTGAGCTTGCGTGCCCACTGATATGGCTCTGTGTGTCACCTGTGGCACGTGTGCCATAGGTTCACCATCACGGGTCTATATAGTCTAAATTTGAATTCCCTCAAAACCAGTGTGCCCCAGAATCTTTTTGCCAGCTTGAATCATACCCTTTTTGTATTAAATATCAATTTGAATCAGGACTGATTCACAGAATTCTTCTCTTTAAGCTCATCCATCTATTTACCTGTTTTCCTTTCTTTCTACTTCCCTCAACATGGCCAAGCAGGCTTTTTTATTCTTTCTTGTTTATCATCTGTTCAAATCATATGTCCATAATATGCAAGCTTCTACTTGTTGATTACCACCTCAAGTAACCTCCTTTTATTTAGAGTGACAGCAAAAGAGGGCCATCATCCTATTGTATATTATGTAACTTTCAGAATGCATCTGACTGGCCTTGTACAGCACAAGAATGCTGAATTAGATGGACAACTGGCTAATTCAATAAGGCTCTCATTTGCTTACTGACTACTGTGAAGCCCCAAACTGTATTTAGATCTAATACAGAACTGACTCATCACTTTTTTTCAGATAATGTACAAGCAACAATGAGAAATAAACACAGGGAAATACACTGATCTCACAGGTTTCCCTATGTTGTATAATATGGCAGGAAATAGCAAAGTGAATATCAATATTTTCTTCAAGTAAGAAAAACAGTTAAGGGAAAAGAATATTTAATTATATCACCACAAGACATCATAAAATTGATCTGAGATTTCTCCAATACTGCACAACACAATTCAAACTAAAAATCTGTTTTAGAATAGTCTCCCACCTGATATTTCGGAGCCCTATTCTTTTAGCCCCCTGAAAGGCCATGAGCCCTGGCTCTCCTTCCCCCCTCCACAGGATTGTATTGAGTTGGGGGTCATTAGTGTGGATGGTTATGGAGTCTTGATGAGAAGGTGCTTTATGTAATGTTTTTAGTAGTTGTTCGGAGCAGCCTAAGATCTTAGTGAGATAGGGAGCCATATAGGTTCTTTAAATAAATAACCTACATAGTTGCAATTTTAAAAAAAGAATTCAACACCTTATGTATTTTTTCCAAGCAGCCATTTGAAGCAATATATTGATAAACCAGCTATTATAACCATTCGGAGCAAAAATCTTTTGGAAAAATAAAGAGACAGACTTACCATTCAGGCCCGAAGTTAAGTGTCTGAGTTTCTGCTGCCATTTTTTGAAAAATATTAACCTGAAAAAGAAAACAAAAACTATGAATACATAATAGTATATATGAGTTCTAGTGCCACCTGAGAGCTGGAAGGGACCTTGGAGGTCTTCTAGTTCAATAAATGCATAAAATAGTCTCCATTAAAATTCAACCATTCCATTTTCAACATTAGCAAAGATGCTCACATCAGCTTGGAAGAACCCAGCATTACTCTCAGCATGTTCTCTAATGAACACCTAATTTTTGCTACCAATCCAATTTTCTCTACCTTAAAACCTGGGGCAGGGATGGCAGAGAATGTTTGTCAATGTTTGAGTTGGGAGAGCAGAAGTAACTAACCTTTTTAGTAACTTTGTATTCCAAAATATAGCAGTATAGCATACAAGTCAGAAGACAGATGTCCCATCTTGTGTGATTGAGAAAGATTCTTGGCTTTGCTATATAATATCTATAAATGTATAATTACAAACAAATGTTTATTTCACACACTTCACAAATAGCCCTTGATCTACTAACCTATGACTTCCAGGGTTACTAAGGGTTTTTCTTCTAAGACAACGCAACAAACTATATAAACCATAGGAATATATGGATTCAGAAGAGTCAGAAGCAGTATGACTCTGTTAAATACTTTTAGAGAAAATATTCTCCTTTACTAGAGACCTCAGTTTGATGCTTCTGTGTAGGAGCTGTTCCTAGCACTGCACTCTTTAGGACAGAGAGCTCTGATGTTCCTGAGATCCGTTGGGGCCACCTTCCAATCTCTACATCTTGGATCCTGTCTAGTAGATCCCTACTTTTATGGATCTGGTGCTTAGTGCCTGTTCTTGTGCTGCTATGATAAGTGCCTCAGTGCTTTTAGTCCAGCCCTTTTCAACCACTGGTAGGATTTCCCAATGTCTGCCACCTCAGCTATCTGTCAATGGTACATCCTCTACAAGGTTTTGCCTTGCCGTGGCACTTCCTCCAATGTCTGCTGGGAGGCATTCTCTGCTGACTCAGGCATTCTCTCAGAAATTCATCTTTGGATGCCATTTACTGATCTATTCCTGGATGCTCTGGGTTTTGTCCAGGACAGTAGTTCTGACACTCAACAGGCCCCAACTATCTTCTTTCCAGCTAGTTACAGTCTTTGGGTGTTGGACTTAGGGTGGGAACCTCTGTACACTGTACATGAAGAGCTTCTGGGTCTTCACATCGGCAGCTTCCTTTTTTGGCCAGCTCACTATACCAGGAGAGTACCTGATGAATGGTAGGCCATAAGTGTTGATGGCATGGATCTTGTTCTTCCCATTAATCTGGCTCTTCAGGACCTGTGATCTTTTCCTGGTACTTGGATGTTGCTGTCTTTTTTACTACCTCATCATAGTTCCCATGTGACTATGGCATACCAAATTACTTGTAGTACGTGTCTGCTATGTGGCCCTCTGGTAGTTCCATCCCATCCATCTTAACTACTTTCCCTCTTCTGATTACCATCCAGCCACCCTTCTCTAGTCCAAATGGCATCCTAATGTCCTCATTGGAGATCCATGTCAGGTGATCAATGTCTCATTCACTCTAAACATACAACTTGATGTCATCCATGTACAAGAGGTGGCTGATGGTAGTTCCACTCTTGAATTTGTATCCATATCCAGCCCTGGATTTTAAAAAAAAAATCATTTGAAGAAAAATAAATTCAATCCAAAGTGATGAGATGAACCTTGACCAAATTTAAAGTCCACATAGGTGACATTAGCAGCTATAAGCATGAAGAAATCCCACAAGTCCCAACCAACCACAAGCCAACTACAAAAAACACAGTTCCTGCTTCTGTATTTGACGCTCAATAATGCACTAAAATATCTTTTTGCCATGAATCAGTGTAATGATCCAAAGGTAGGAATAGTCAAATTATATCCAACCAAAGGAGCAAAAACATTCAATGAGGAAAGAATACAATACAGTTGAAGATTATCTTAATTGTTCTGTTACTTTGAATGAATGTTTACACTTATACTCCTCTACAAATCTACACTAACCTGAGTTTGGAGACTGCTTAAAACAGGAGGACACTAAAACATTCCCCCAGCAACTCTCCCTTGCTAGCACACATGCCTCTCTGCTAACTCATTCAGAAAACATAGCAAACATACTGTAATAAGGAGTGCATGAAAGGAAGAGGGAGGAAGAGGGGGAGGGAGAGGGAGGGAGAGCAAACACCATACCTAAAAAGTTAAAGTACAGTGCTATTTAACTTTATAAAAAAATAAAATCTACAATTAAATTTGTCAAGTATAAGATACATTGTATTATTAAATAGAAACTAACAGATTTTAACACTTAACCTGTCATTGTTACCTAGGGAGGTGGCAAGATAGGACATTGGTCATTTTTCAATACTAGAGAGAGACTGCAAAAAAATGAAGATTTATGTATATGGGAGATTTCATTAATATCGACAGAAAGTAAGAGTAGCATTAATAAAACGTTGCTGATAGACTTTAAAATATTCTGGGAGTGAGAGATAACTACTATATTTTTCAGAGTATAAGACTCACCCTTTTTTCCCAAAAAAGAGGGTGAAAATCTGGATGCATCTTATACTCTGAATGTAGCCCTGCCCAGCCTCGCAAATGGAGATTTCAGAGGCTGAAAGAAGCCTCTGAAAGAAGCTTCAGAAACAAAGCCTCAGAAAGGCTTTGATCTAAAATAATATGGCAAGCAACAAAAGAAGAATCGGTAAAGGTTCTAACCAAACTATGCTAACAAATCTGGAGAATGACACAATAACCAAGAGATCAGAAGAGGTTAATCTATAGACCAATACCAAAGAAAGGAGATTGAACAGAGTACAGATAGTCCTTCAGAATAAAAGCCTCTGAAAGAAGGTTCAGAAAAAAAGCCTCCAAACAGAGCTTCAGAAAAAAACCCTATTTTTCTGAAGTTGTTTCAGAGGCTTTCAGAGGCAGAAAAAAAAGTTTTTTCTGAAACAGAGTTTCAGAAGTTTCAGAGGCAGAAAAAAAAGCAAGGCACAGAGCTCACAACCAACGAACCTGTTGCTAAAATTCACCTCTGGGAACAGCTGATTGGGGGTATTCCAGGACGGCATCCACCCACCAATCAGCTTTTTTCTTATTTTCCTCCCCAAAAACTAAGGTGAGTCTTATACTCCGGTGTGTCTTATTCTCTGAAAAATACGGTATGTATTAACTGTTTTCAGTTCTGTCCAGCAGCTCCCAGTGCTTTTCAAGCCTGTATTCTGTAGTAGTTTCCAAAGCAAAACTACTTTTTTGGACCCAAAGTCTGAAGGACTGAATATTGTGTGGCAGACCTGCAAAAACCACAAAGGGATACACAGTAGAATAAGATGAAAGATTCTTTCTTTGACAATCAAGCCTCAAAGTAAATGAATCTATGTTATGACTGCAATCAGAAGATGGATTAGTTTTGTTCACTATATCTGAAAAATACTACAGAAGTAAAAAAAAAAAGGTGCAGAAAAGGCTCATGGATTATGGCCATGACGGCGAACCTATGGCACGCGTGCTACAGGTGGCACACGGAGCCATATTGGTGGGCACACGAGCTCAGCTCTGGCGTGATTTTCGGGCCTTCTGGGCCCCCTGGATTTCGGCAAACAGGCCGTTTCCAGCCTCCAGAGGGCCTCCGGGGGATGGAGAAGGCTGTTTTTGCCCTCCCCAGACTCCTAGAAAGGCTCTGGAGCCTGAGGAGGGTAAAAAACGGGCCTACCGGGGCCACTGTGCCATCGTGTGCCAAAAGTGGGGGGGTTCACACATACATGTATGGGGGTGGGGCGCACAGAATTATGGGTGTGGGCACATGCACGCGCAGCCCCCCCCACTCCCTCTGCTTTTGGCACGCGATGACAAAAAGGTTAGCCATCACTGGATTATGGATTTCAAGCTGCTCCCCAGTGAAGAAATTATAACATATAGCCGTGATGGCAAACCTATGGCACGCGTGCCAAAGGTGGCACACAGAGCCCTCAGTGGGCACGCACGCAGTCACCAGTGCATGCTGGAACCCAGAAGACAGCAGCTAGCTGATGCACATGTGCACTGGAGCAGCTGTCCAGTGTGCATGCACGCAATGGAACCCGGAAGAGCAGTTGGCGATGGTGTGCGTGCGCACCGGCCAGCTGCTCCCTTCTGGGTTCCAGCACTCAGTCCCGAAAATGTTAACCATCACTAGCATATAGGGATTTTAGTCTGAAATAAGTAAAAGATAAAAAAATATTTAAACTTGCATTGCTCTCTCTCACGCTCTCTTTTCAAGAATCTCATCATTTTCATTCAATTGCTTCCTCTAGATTAGTGATGGCTAACCTTTTTGCCATCGCATGCCAAAAGCGGGGGGAGTGCAGTGGGGTTGCATGCGCATGTACCCACACCCATAATTCAAATATGCCCCGCCCCCTGTGCATGCACACGTGACCCACCCATAAGACCCCCGCTTTTGGCACGCGATGGCATGGTGGGCCCGGTAGACCCATTTTCGCCCTCCCCAGACTCCAGAGGCTTTCTTGGAGCTGGGGAGGGTGAAAACGGCCTTCCTCACTCCCCCCTGGAGACCCTCTGGAGGCTGGAAATGGCCTGTTTCCCAACTTCCTGTGGACCTGGAAGACCCGAAAATTAGCTGGTCGGCACATGCATGTGCGCTGGAGCTGAGCTAGGGCAATGCTCGCATGCCCACAGATATGGCTCTGTGTGCCACCTGTAGCACGCGTGCCATAGGTTCGCCATCACGGCTCTAGATCCATTCAGTCTTCTTATATACACTTTTTGGCAATACAATCCTCATTCATTATGTCTATGTTACAAAACTATCTCAAAGTATTTCTTTCATATTGGCCACTCATTTCGGTATTCTATCCATATACCTTCAGCACCTATATATTCCTGACTCCATCTCTTTCTTTATTATCACATATACTCTTAAGTATGACATTCCACTTACTTTTATGTTTCTCTTAGCATACACAATTCATACTTTCAAATAATCAGATGACAAAAACATGCTCTTATTAACAGCTATTTTTATTTCTTCACTACTCCTTGAAATAGACAACATACCACCCACTATGTTTCTATCAGCATTTGTCCACCTTAACATTTCTCCATCCATTTCTTCCTATTTAATAAGCATCCTATGAAAATATAAAAATTAAACTCCTTTAATTTTTCACTATTTTTATTTAAATTCACATGTGCACACATGTTCAAGGACATGAACCGACAATCTGTTTTCTTGCTAAATGCTATTGACAACATCTACTATAAAACATTAACTTCTCAGCCAACAACATGCTACTGTATAGTAAAGTACACACGTATTCAAGTCCCTAACCAATACAATTCTAATATTATCACAAACTTCTCTTATATATTCATTCCTATATCCATGGCTTACCAAGGAGACACCCATATATATTTATTACATGCTTAATGTTGAGCCATTCTATTTATTCCTATGCATGCTTTAGTTTCATCCCATACCTGTCTCATTCAGCAACCAACTTTCAACTCTATATTTGTACAAATCATACCTTATTTCAAGCCTATTCACTATCCTTATTGATTTAAACATGCAATACATTTTTCACATTACACTGATACCTTTCTCAATGCCGATAAAAAGCAAAACCCATTTTGCAAATCTTCCCAAATTTTGCTCATTAGCATTTCTCAAATATTTTCATGGCATGGTTAACATACTCCCCCCAAAGTTTTTGCATTCATCCTTGCTACATTTATCTTTATATAATGGAATAATACAATAGTCCTTGACTTGAACCACAAAATTTCCTCAAACTACAATTGAGCCCAAAATTTCCATTGCTAAATTGGTGAGTTTTGCTTCATTTTACGACTTTTCTTGACACAGTTGTTAAATGAATCACTGCAGTTGTTACGTAAGTAACACTGTTAAGTGAACCATTTCCCCCATATTCTCATCTGCTTCCCACAATACATTCATGTCATCTAAAAGAATTTTCTTTCAATATTGTATTCATTCACAAAGTTGTGCAATTTGGGTGGGGGGTCTCAATTACTGAACTACCTCTGAATTAAAGTGAATTATTACTAATGAAACTTTTTCTTCTCCTAACAAGCCTGAGTTAGAAACCATGTTTTTTCTTAGTTTCTACTTCTTGTTATTACAGAAAAGCCAAACATTCTGTTTTGACAATATCAAATAAACCATGGAAGGGGCTATCTCTTATTAAAGAATCAAACAGGAGCAGTCAAATTTGTATGATACGAAAAGCCAGTATATACAAGTTTTTAACAAACCTTGCTCACAGCCTCTTCTTGAAATTGTTAAGAAAATATAACATACCGTATTTTTCGGAGTATAAGACACACCTTTTTCCCCCTAGAAGGGGGTGAAAATTTAGGTGCGTCTTATACACCGAATGTAGCCCCGCCCACCCACTGGCCCCCACACTTTGGCCTCTGCCTCCCAGCAGTTTACCTCCTTGCAGCAAGCAGCAAGAAGAAACAGCTCGTTTCAGCTTCAGCACA
>JANHZT010001242.1:121253-139427 GCA_032468215.1 Stegonotus admiraltiensis
TGGGAGCAGATTTTTTTTTCTTGTGCTAATCAAGCTATGCTAAAAACGAAAATGAAAGTAAAGCAGGCTATTTGCTGCAACGAGGCAAAATTGCTGGGAGGTAGAGGCAGATTTCTTTTTCTTGTTTTCCTCACCAAAAAAGGTAGGTGCATCTTACTAGTCCAGAGTGTTTTATACTCCGAAAAATACAGAACATTCTCTGCAAAAGCAAAAAAGAAAATATTGTCTGCTATTTTTTAAAAAGAGTTGAGGATCTTTTCAAAAATATTTTGTAGAGCTCAGGATATTAATCTAAACTAGAAGTGGACAACTGTAACTCCATGTAGTCACCCAGTCATTTCTGCATCCCCCGGAGCCATATGATATTATAACATCAAAATAAAGAAGCCAATTACTTAACAGTTGGGCAATTTCCTGCTGGAAATTTCCTTCCAGAAAATCCTTAAAACCTGATTTTGTTCCTGCGATTAATGAGCTTATTGGGCCCCTATTTTATATTTATTATTGTGGTTGTTTTTAGTCCAGGCTTTCTCATTTTTTGTTTTTAATTGTTTTAATCACATAGTGGATTTTGTACAGTATCTAGGGTCTACTGGATTGTTGGCTATTTTATGGATAATTTCATGGATAAATAAGTAAATAAAAGTCAATACTTACAATCATTCAACAGATGTCACAATCACATTTTCAACTTAATCTACAGTCCTTGTAGCAAAATTGAAAAAGTGTTTTTAAAGATATATTCCGTTGTACCCTTCCTGGCATATGGTATCACACTGGAAGAGACTGGATAATTTTTTTTGGATTATCAATACTTTGCAGGAAAAACAAAGTTTCACTTTTTAAAACCAGGCAATTAGAATTGTTTAGGAAATTATGCACAACGAGCTAAAGTGAATGAGTGTGTGAGCAATGAACAGTCTTAACGCTTTCAAGATGAGTCATTACAAGACAGCATTAATAGTTAAGACTATTAATCTTTCCAATCATCTCTACCTTTGTTAGGTCATTCTAGTTTATCACACTGATTATTTTATGAACAAAGCTCTTAAATGCTTACATTACATTCATAGATGGACATGCATGTGTGCAGTTCTGGAATAGACTCAAGCATGTTTACTGACATAGAACACCAATTATGGTAATTAATAAGTTTAATTACTGTAATTATTTTTGTATAAAGCAGATAAATGAGTAAACTATGGAGTCAACAGTATGCTTACTTGGTATGAAACAGTATTCATGAAGAACCTAACAGTATTTTCTATCTCAATGAAGTATCTTGAGGATATATAAAAGATATTAACAAATTTATAGAGATGACTGTGGACAAGCTTGATGCATTCTTGCAAAAATCACAACTGTGACTACATGGAATATGAGGTTCTATTAAGGAGTACCTAGCATCAACAGGTTTCTGGAAAATAATAACAGACAACAGTTTTGTCTAATAAGCCTACTTTCAACTATTCCAATTTGAAGAATGTTAGCTATGCTTTTGAAATCTGAAAGTTTGTTGCAATGAATAAGATATATTGGATTGTTCATGAAGACTAAATGCTGTTTAGTCTTCATAAACAATCCAATATATTAGTAATGTTAGTAGTAGTAATGTAAGTAATATTATAATTTAGCAGTTTATGTGGAAAGACAAAAGTATTTCACTAAGTTCCTGATGTCTACAAGTTCGCAGCAGATATTTTTTCTTTGGGCCCTAGGAGAAAAACATCTGCCACTACCTAGGATTGAACTCTCAACCTTCTGAATGGGAAGCGAGCATCTTCAACACTAGGCCACCACGCTACTCAAAATTCCCTTCAGGATAAATAATACCAAAAAAAATGTCCACTTCTTCAGATTTGTCAAGTATTACAAGGTTATAAAGTTTTGTTGCTGGAATGGTACTGGGATATATCAGGACCACCATGCCAAATGATTTTTAAATTCTTGGCCAATATTTAATTCATTTTAACTGTTTTAACTTTTGTACTTTCTGTGTTTTATTCTGGCTGTTCACCGCCCTGGGTCCTTCGAGAGAAGGGCGGTGTACAAATAAAATTAATCTTAATCTTAAATATCATTCTGCCTGCGTAAATGTCTAAAGATTGCCTGTTAAATCCACCTTGAGTTTAAGCATGTGTGAGGTCAGGGAGAAGGCCTTCTCAACCACCACACTTTGAAATATGTTCTTGCAAGTATGCTTGGCTCTTACTTTTCTCTCATTCAGGAAAGTCCTAGACACTATTTTGTATCAATAGACATTTGGCCTGCAAGTCAACTGTTGTCATCTCTATATTATATTCTTATTGTGGCTGTTTTTAATATGTTTGAGATATTCTGTTTCTAATTTGCGCCTTATATACTACCATTGATTGTAGCAGGGTATGTATATTATCAAATAAATAAAACGATAGAAGCATAATAAATTGAAAGTCTGCTGTAGCCTTTAACATGGAAGATTATGAAACAAAGGTAAAAAAGTATTTTAAATAGACTGAACATGAAATAATACAATCTAAACAGGATTGCATTAAAAATAAGCCTGAAATTGTTTTGTTCACACCATTCAGTTTAAAACGCCAACTTCTAACCATGGATTCTAAATTTGCTCAGTTCAACTATATTACAGTTAAAGCTCATCTCAATTCCAAATCATGACACAGCAAACTGTGATAAACTGAAATAGATGGAAATACTTCTAATCTTTCCCTTACAGCAGTAGTAAAGAATAACAAAGTTCATTCACATATCTGCACACTACACTATGGTTTAACAGTCTCCATACATGTAGCTAAATATTTCATACATGTGCAACTGCCATGTGAGAAAAACGTCAGATATTAGTAGAGCTAGCTTTGCGCTTATCTCACATACTTTACCTTCAAAAGGAACTAATTCCTTATGTATTTTCTGATATTTTCACAACTCAACTTTACTGGGAAAATACTACCTGCAAGAATGCTCTGATTTTTGAACACCATGTTTTAAAAACCATCTAGTTCTTTCACTGTTTAACCAAGTTTTGTCATACTTTGTTTCCCGGAATTGTATTGTATATCCTATCTTCCAAACCTATTTGTTTGCCTATATCATATTCTTGATCATTATTTAATCAAAGATGGACTTTCTTTCAACAATCAGTACTGCTAAGCCTTTGTGGTAAATTCCCTGTAAGCTCCTTCAGTGTGCATTATAGTTGTTGCACTGTTACTATTATCATTGAGATAATAAATTGCTATTATTTATTTTGGTTATTTATTAAACAAATGTATACAACCACCCAACTCACACATGGATAATTCCTGGCAGCTTTCAAAATTTAAAAAAATCTACCTTATGATAAAAACCCTTTAAACCCCCACCATCTACCTACCCCCACAGCAACAACACAATCAAATTAGTGACTTCATTCATTCTCCACAGGCCTCCTGACAAAACTGTATTGAACTTCTTGTGGAAAATCAACAGTGGAGACAATTCATTAGATTTGTATCTGCCTGTATTACTCTTTATGTAAATGAAGGAAGCAAACATAAATAATACTTCTTCCTATTTTCCTAACAACAAGCCTGTAAATTTGGTCAGGCTGGGACAGTGGGACTACCCCAACATCACCCAGCCAGTTTTCATGCCTAGGGTGGGAGTATAACTCAAGCCTACCAGTTTCTATTGAAAATTGGGCCAACAACCTTCATACCTATTCAACCTTTAATGATTTCACACCTATACCTTGCTGTCAATTCACAGCTGACTAAGTTCACTTATTATACTTAGTCAAAACACAATTTGCTTTTTTTCTACTTTAGTGTGTTGTGTGAATTCATTCACTAAGATTTATAAGCTATAGTACATGATTTTGTGTAAACCCAGCCAATTAAAGTTTAGTTAGGAGAGGGATAATATGTGTGAGTTACATCTATGCTTATTTTACATTAGTTTGGATGCATAGTACCTAATTGAAGAGAATGATTTTCTAGTTTAACTCTTGCAGAAGGTATGGCAAATTTAGCCTAAACCGGCTAGGAAGAAGTAATTTCTACTGTATTACAAAAATAGGCATATGGAATTTACTCTAGTTCTTTCACTGTATCTATTAAATTCATAAAATTCTAAATAGAATATGTATATTAAACAGATAAATAAGTAACTATAAAGCTGTTTTCCCCTTTTGAGAATTCATCAATACAATCTCTATTTCCTTAAACGATTTACATTTCCAACATCTGTGTACAAGTACTAAGCATAATCGCCTGTCATTCTTCTGAGCTGTATTCTTATTCATTAAATAATAGGAGTTACCAAACATTTTCAGTTTCTCTATAATGCCAAGGCTGGTGCATTATTAAAATCTACACAACCATCCATTTATAGTACACCCTGCAACCTAATTCACAGATATTAAACGCGATTCTTACTCTGGACAAATTGGTCAAGGGTTCCTCCTTCTTGGACTTGGTAAAATGTGTACTTGGAAAGTTAAAGCTGTTTCCTTTTTTTAAAAAAAATGTAGACCCAATCCGGTACATGTGTACGGGTTTGGAAGAAAATAGCACGCCTGTGTTACGAGTTAAAAAGAGAGGATACACAACCATTGGGAATATAAACACGCTTCCCTGTGAATGCAGAGCCCAGAGTTTCATCCACCCAGACTGAGAAATGTTATCGATATGCCGCATGGAGAGGGAGAAGCCCCCGCTCTGCTTGGTGAACTGTCAGAGCCAAGTCAGCCTTCACCTTACCGAAGCTTCGTTTCGCTCACCCGGACCCCGCCAACTATCTAAGTAACTCATATGCCACAGCTAATAAACGCCAACGCCTGCCTCAAGCCCATTTCGGCCGTCTCCAGGCGCTTCCCCGGATACGAGACATATGGGAAGCCGGTGCTCAGCGAAAGGCCTAGGTGTGTTCAGGCCAAAAAAAAAACAAAACCCCATGGCAGTGAGTCAAACACAGACCAGGGAGAGAAAACTAAGACCCTCAGCAAGAAGTCGCGTCTGAAAGAGGAGAGGCAAGCCTACGAACAGCCGGTTTACCTGAGCTCGCGGACAGAGAGCCTCTCGGATCCAAAGCCAAACCTCAGCACCAACAACACAAGATGGCTACCGCGCTACCACGCAAGGTCATGTGACCTCACTGCCGTGGCCCCGCCCTCTTTCGGTAAGCTGGGTAAGAGGAAGCGGCCCGCGGGAACAAGGAAGAGCCTTCTAATGCGGCGCTCGCTGGTGTAGAATGTAGATTGTCCAGCTTTCTTTTTCCTCTCCTTCTTTTACGACACAGCCGCGCTCTCCAAAATCCTGAACTGTATAAAAGTGGTGACTTAGGTTCACAGCGGCCGGGCTCGCATAATACACTACGTCAAACCAAGAAAGCCGACTGTGGGTTAGCGATGTGATCATATTGAAGAATTCCCTCTCCCGAAGAGGAAATGCCTGGCTCTGTAGCATCTTTTTAGAACCGTGTGATTTTTTTTCCCTTCATTCTATCAGGCTGTTAAAAAAACGAAAGTCTCGTATGTCTGGGTGGTTTGTGGTTTTTTTTTTAATTTTATTACGTTGTATTAGGATGTAATTTTCATCGTAAACTTGATATAAGGTAGTTTGTTTTCAACACATAACAAAGGATTCCCACACAGCACGCCTACGTAGTCTTTCATTTATTTTATTGGAAAAGGCAGGTTCCAAGAGCAAAGACCATTAGATGCTTCCAAAACAGTTCAGTAATTGGGTGATCATACATGGCAGCTGCAAATTACAAGGTTCAACTGGAATGTTGGTCATCCATTCCAGCAAAATATCTATCTAGTTCTTCTTGCTTAGTTTCTGTCTTCGAGCAAGAACAGCCTATAATTTTATTTCAGGATAGATGGAGTCAGGAACTCAAAAATTCCCACACTTGGTTACACCCAATTTGCCCATCATATCTTACTCTTTCCTGTCGTTTGCCAAGTTGCTCCCTGTTTACAGTTACCAGTATTAACACTGGGGTTTATTTATTTATTTTTATTTATTTATTTGATTTGATTTGATTTATATACCGCCTTTCTCCCGAAGGACTCAGGGCGGTGAACAGTCAAGATAATATATGTACAAATATCTTGTATTTGTATCTTGTTTACATATTAAGAGTGGCTTTTCTGTCCTCTCTAGTCTTACATTGTACTTTGGGCCGCAGAGGAAGGGAGTAAATAGATTCAGAGAGATATTTTAGGAGAATCAGGAATATTCAAAATCATGAACATTTATATGGCAAGTTTATACATTGTGCTCAAATATATTTTTCTGTTTTGTTTCATTTTAAAGCTTTTATTAATAATCGTTAATACTGTCTTTTACCATTGTTGTATGCTGCCCAGAGTCACTTGTTTAAGAGATGGGTGGCCATATCAATTTGACAAAACCATGGGTTGAGTAACCATGGCTTGGATAAAGTTCAGCTATGTTGCCTGAGTTCTGTTGGAAGAAATGTCCATCTGGGTTAAGTTCCAAGTGGGGAGAAAGACACTGGAAACATGGAGACTACTTGAAAAGATGGTTTAATGGTGGACAGGACCACATGGTTTTGAGGTCCTGGGCAAAAAAGCACATGGATGAGAAAGAGAGATAGATTTATACCCTCTGTTGGGCATTGAATTTGAGCTTGTATTCTGATTGGTTGTCAGACTCCCATGGGGCCATGCAGGGGTAACATTGTAGATTGTCTTTTGAGTCCTAGGCTTGGTTGAGCCTTGCTGGGTGATGCAATCTCCCCAGGTCCCATGTGGCGAGTTCTGTTTCTAATGGGTAGAGGGCTAATCCTATCTTTGTTGGGTCTTGAGTGAGGGCATTTGCTTATGAATAGACCTAGCTATCTCTTTGTCTCTTAAGTGCTGACATCTGCTGTGGGCTATTGAGGAGGGTGGCGGCTATTAAGAGTGAGTCTGCTTCGTGCCTAAAAAACATCTTTCTCCATTTCTCATCCAGGGAAATATAATATTCTGTCTTTTTAATATTTCCTAGAATATTTCATTCTTCTAGGAGAGGAGTGGGTGCTAACTTCCTACAATTCATAATTGCATTAATCAATGAATCTTAATTTATAAGATATAATAGCTGAATTCAACTAGTATGCTATGTCAAAATGGGCGTTGGTCTTACCATGATACGCCCTTTCTCTGCGTCGTCCCAGGTATGAACCTAATCTGTTACTGAAATACTTCAACATTATATATATACATACAAAGATACATACATACATACAAAGATACATACATACATACATACATACATACATACACACACATACATATACATACCTATACAGACACTATATAATGGATACTCCTTTCTACCTAAAACTTGATGTTGCAATAAATTGGGCATTGGCAACCTGTGGCTCTTTCGCTCCCCTGCTGTGGCTCCCTGTTGGGTGAATCCATCGCTGTCTGACCCCACCTTTTGCCCTACCCTCTCACTCACTCTTTGCCTAGCCTGAGAAGGTAAGGGTGATGGTGGTGGATGGAGACTCAGTCCATATTCTAGAGTGGGAGCGAAGCGCCTCTGTACTTGCTGGGTCTCGAGGGTGATTCTTCCGGCGGCTTGCTCTCGCCTCCCGGATGTCAGTTGCTGTGACGCCCTGCCTCCCAGCTGATCATCAGCATGCTGCTAATCTGCCATCCTCAATGGGCTTTAAAGTGGCAGCAGCAGCACCAGAGTGACTGGCGTGTACAGATTCAAGACATGCACGTTTCTTCTGTGGCAGGGGAGGCAACAGGCCTGTGGTCGCCAAGTGTGGGGGGTCGCAACTTGGATGGAAGGGGGAGACTCCGCAGTTGCCAGTGCGCTCCTTGGTTGCCCTGCATCTGATCTGCTTCAGAGATGCTTTGGCTCCTGTCACTCCATTCACACATTGGCTCATCCTGGAGACCAAGTACTGGACTAGTGTAACGATCTGTCTCTATCTGTGCCTGGCCCACCGGACCTTGCCAGGCACACAATAATTGTTTATGTGGCCGATTTGTCCCAGATAAGTGGCTTTGCACCTGCATGGGCAAGTTACATTATTCTGTCTGTTCTTGTGCAAACACACACACAGAGACATGCAGAGATTCAATGGGGAAGAGCTGTCTTTTATATCCAAACACGTATTCTTGCAGCAACCTGCTCTTCCACATGGATGCAGAATGGCTGGGAAGGGGGCTGCTTTACAAACATGCACTCACTTGTTGGGTTGTGTTTTTTTTTAGGGTTCTTAGAGCAGATCTTTCATATCTGTTCTCTCTCTCTCTGGAAGTCAGATTCCCACCACCAGTTCAGGGGTTCCTTCCCTCCTCCAGGGGAGGGGAGAGAGAGAAGAGACACAGGGAAAGAGAGAGAGGAGAGACAGACAGGAGACAGAAGAAACAGAAGACAGAGAAAGAGAGAAGAGACACACAGAGAGAAGAGACAGGAGGCATACACACACAGAGAGACAGAAGAGACACAGAAAGAGAGAAAAAAACAGAAGAGAAGAGAGAGGGGGACACAGAGACCCCCGTTTCCCACAGAAAACACCGGGAGCCACAAAACCTGTGTAGGCATAGCTGAAGGGTGGTGGTCATGTGACTGGGTGGGAATGACGTTGAGTTGGCCACACCCACCCAGGTTTTATGGCTCCCAGTGTACTCTTTTCTGTGGGAAATGGGTCCAAATGGCTCTTTGAGTGTTTAAGGTTGAAGACATCTGCAATAAACTAAGTATTAGACCTGAAATAAAAATTAAATTCCCATCACTATTTTTTAACTATTTTTTCAATTAATACTGTATCCTTTTCTAGTAAAAATTCTGAGCTCAACAATCTTAATGTGTGTTTGTTTAATGGGCTGTTTGTAGCAAAAAATAATCCCTTCCCAATTTATTCATTCATTTATTCATTTATTTATTTATTTATTTATTTATTTAATTTAATTTAATTTAATTTAATTTTATTTATTTATTTATTTATTTATTTATTTCGTCAAGCATGTAATAGGTAAAAGATATAAGTATAAACATAATTATGAATACATGAAATGGATACATATAAAAGGGAACATTAGGACAGGGACGGTAGGCATGCTGGTGCCCTTAGAGACCTCTTAGGAATGGGGTGAGGTCGACAGTAGACAGTCTAAGGTTAAAGTTTTTGGGGTCAGGGGAAGAAACCACAGAGTCAGGTAGTGCATTCCAGGCATTAATGACACTTGTTACTGAAGTTGTATTTTCTGCAATCAAGTTTAGCGGGGTTTACCACAAGTTGGTATCTATTGTGTGCTCGTGTATTGATGTGGTTGAAGGTGAGGTAGTTATTGACAGGTAGGACATTGTAGCAGATAATTTTATGTGTTACGCTTAGGTCTGACCAAAGACAGCAAAGTTCTAAATTGTCTAATCCCAAAATTTGAAGTCTGGTGGCATAAGGTATTCTGTTCCGAGCAGAGGAGTGGAGGACTCTTCTCGTGAAATATCTCTGGACTCGTTCGATTGTATTAATGTCCGATATGCAGTGCGGGTTCCAAACAAATGAGCTGTATTCAATTGGTCTAGCAAAAGTTTTGTATGCCCTGGTTTGCAGTTCAATATTACCGGAGAAGAAGCTATGTAAGATTAGGTTAACAATTTTTAATGCTTTTTGGCAATGTTCTTACAGGTTGCTCTGGCACTTAGATCATTTGAAATGAGTACTCCAAAGTCCTTATCAGAGTGAGGGTCGTCTACAAGGCCGTATCCATCCAGCTTGTATTTAGTGTTTTGATTTTTTTTGCCAATATGTACCAAAATCACTTAACAAACATGTTACTAACTGAAGAAGTGCAATGATTCACTTAACAACTGTGGCAGGAAAGGTCATAAAATGGGGCAAAGCTCACTTAACCATCTTGCTTAACGATGGAATTTTTGGAATCAGTTGTGGTTGTAAATCAAGGATTACCTGTAATCCCAATTAAATAAATGAACAAAGCAATCTCTAAAGGATGCATTGCAGCCATCTAGTCTAAATAATGCAAGAGTTTTAATTAATTGCAACCAGATTCTTCCTAATTTATTGCAAATAGAGTATCATTCTCTGCTGATAACAGGAGCTAAATGTTACTTGTATTTTAAGATTTGTGTTCTTTTTCTTTCTTTGATCTATCAATAGCATGTTGTTCACTTTATTTGAAATGCATAGACAGGTGCAATTTGGTAAGGATGGTATTCTTCATTTTCCATATAAGTCTTGCTTAGAATAAGTTATTCAATTTTTAAAGATCAGAAATGAGACCAAACACTCTTTAAAAAGAATTTGCCATTTATATGGATATTCATTTCTTCATAGTTTTTAGGAGCTCAAAGCAGCACATTTCCATTTTCCTCCACAGCAATAACTCTATGAGATTGGCAGGGTACAAAATACTAAGTTTCTGTAGCTGCAGGTGAACCTGGTGTTCTGGTGCCAAACCAGTTCCTAATGACTACATTACATTGGCTGTCAAAAATTGTTAAATGTTTATATCTTTCCTCCAGGATCTCGGAAGACAAACACAGCATTCCCTTCTCCCATTTTAACATGTAAGGATGGGCTGAGAATGTGTGATTGGACCAAAGTTATCAGTGAACTTTTGCAATAGGATTAAACCTGAGGCTCAGTTCAGCATGTTAACTGCTACGTTACACTGACACTCAGCTCTCTTATGGCTATAAATTATTATAAATAATGGTCTGTTGTAGTGGTTAAGGTGCCACCTAGAAATTAGCAAACTGAGTTCTATTCTCCTTACACATGAAAAGATGGCTGGATGACTTTGGGCTACTCGCGCTTTCTCAGCCCAACCTATTTTGCAGGTTATGGTACTATTGTGAGGAAAATACCGACCCTGGAATGGGTTGCCCACCGGGCTCCGGATGGCCCCCGACCTCCGCACCTTCCACGCCAAACTAAAGACATGGCTCTTCCAGCAACTTCCCTGATCTGCTGTGGATTTTTAATTGGGGATTTTAAATTGAAGTTTAATGTTATTTAATTTTATCTATTGTCAGGTTGTTTTATTGCTGTGAGCCGCCCCAAGTCCTGCAGTAGAAGGGCGGCATATAAATCTGACAAAATAAATAAATAAAATAGAAGGAGGAAGAAGCATTAGGTATGTTCACTGCCTAGAGTTACTTATAAAGGGATAAAAGTGAGATAAAATTGAATAAATATAGTTGAATATAAATATCAGAGACTTCTTCTATCCTCTGCTAAACAATCTTTTCTCATCTCAAGTTTCTCTTCTTCCTTCATTATGCATGGTAAAAGGTAAGAACTTTGCACATTCAAAGCACACTTTCCAAGAAATAATTGTATCACTGATGTATGCCCGTAACAACCAATCTATTTCCCTCTCCTCCACTGCCATCTTATAACACTTTCCCAATTAACTAAAATTAACTGCGAAAAACTCCTCTCAAATATAACTGTGTAAATGTTTTTAAATAATCAGAAAAATGAGTATAATATAGAATAAGATTTAAACACTGTTTTTTTTAATTGTTATTTAAAGTTTCAGCAAAAGAAAAATACAGCTTGTAATGAGAAAGAGCAATTTCATTTGCTCTAATTGTTTCTCCCATTCCATTTATTGGCTGGTATTTATGACAAATTTCTACGTAAAATAGTATTTGCAGTTCAAACTGAATACAGAAATAATCCACTAGGCGGAGCTCAAAGAAAAGAAGTTTCAATTTATTTCTTTCAATGAAATGTGCTATAATTTGCCATTTATATTTCCTCAGACTGCCTTCCTGTCTCCGTTTTCTCAAAGGCATTTTCAGTAAACAAGGACCTATCACAGACTTTAAAAGAAAAATTTCCAAAAACATAAACTCTTTGTTTTTCTAGAAAAGGATCTCTGAAGTTTTGATGCCTGCTATCTCTGGAGTAAACCAAATTAAGAAGGCTAGTTATAGACACTTTCATTAAACAGAAGCTTCAGCATGGTTGTACTAATACTCGTTCAGATCATGTCAAACCAATTTTATAAACAGTGGAAATACTTGACATTACAGTCAAACACTAAATGACAGAAGACCTCAAAAGTGAATGAGAGCAGTTCAGTCTTGGGCTCATGAGTATTAAGAAATATCCTTTCTGGGATTCATACCAGATATATTCATGTGATCATAGCAATAGTTTGAATGTTATTGACAAAACAACAGAGTTAATGGGAATTCCACAAATATACTTTAGTTTTGATCTTGATAATAATTGATTCATATTTTTCAGAGCATAAATTTAAACCCATTTTCGCTAAAGGAGGCATGCTTTATTTTGATATAGGATTTCAAATTTAGTCCCCACCAGTTTTTTAAAAAATTATTTACATATGTAACACAAAAAAACCCAAACTTTGTGATGTACAAAAACATTTATTATAAATATTTTAGCTAAAACATGCAATTTTTATCAAATATAATCTGTGGATTTGCAAATACAGTTTCAATTACTAGCAATTCTTTTACCCACTATTTTATATTCAACAGGCTGCTTTTTTATTATTCTGCACTCACAGTTTAGTATCACAGTATAAAAAGCTAAATGTGGAAACAAAGAGAATATATTTGTTTGCAATCTGATGGCAAGATTAGTAAAGCAGCAAGCATTTTTCTTCTCTACGTATGTAGACATACACGTGTAAATTCTGTATACAATAAAAACTTGTTGAACTATATTACAGGTTCTGCTTTGAAATCTAGTTTTTCTTGCAAACAAATTGTTGGAACTGGCAAATAAGTTCACCATCTTATGAAAGTGGTAACTCTGCAAAAAGGAGTTTAATTCTCAATAAGGATCCACAAGTAGTATGAGGATTTCCAGAGTGGAAAGCTAATGTGCCCTAAACTATGCTGCTCCCTTAATCTCTTATAGATAAGAAATTCCGTTACTTGTTAAAACTCAATGACTAAAATACACAGAAAGGAAAAAGGAAAAAGGAAAAAGGGTTCTGGTCCCCATGCAAATCATATAAAAGAATGTGACCACAAAAGTACAGAACTAAGGCAGAAGACCTAAGATCATAACGATTCCTTGCTTTGTTACAGAGAAAAGAGGAAAAACTAAAGGGTGAATGTTGTATTCTTGATATGTATTCAGCACTCTTAAATAGCAGCTTAGATTCAGAAAAATACACATGGAATTTCATTTGTGCAGTTTGGATTTCCTGTCTCCTCTTTCCAGCTGTTGCCTGTGGTGTCCCTTAAACATTTTCTCATGACTGTCATGGAAAAATTAAGAGGTATTTAAGTCTAACTTGGGGGAGAAGTTGAATCAGCAGAATGAAAAAATACAACTCTCATTCAGATAAGAATATTTTTGGATTTCAGCAAAAATCTAATAACTAAACATTTCCTTTATCCCATCCTCCCCAGTACCACCATCAGCTCAATTTTCTAATATGCAGAGCACTTGGAATTAGAGCGTTTCAGCTTATCTGAGAAGCAAGGTCTTATTGTGAAAGTAAAGCAGAGCCAAGCATTATATAGAAAGATATTCTGAAGACTGTTTTATAACTATTGAAGCAGGATTGTTTAGAATGACAAAAAATGAAATTGCCAGTATTCAATTTATTTATGAGGAGTTTCAGCATCTGCCAATGGGACTTCATTATTAGGACATTTAATTCTTCTAAGTAATTATTACAGTATAAGGCCTATTGGAATTACTTCTAGCATTTGCAATTTCTGAATGCTACCATCCACCAGCACCTAAATAGGAGCTTCAAAAAGAAAAAAAGAAAAAGAGGCATCATATCACTTCTGTTTCCATTTAGGTAGATGTCTAATCACAGACAAAGCTTGTAAGAATGTACACCAATTTCTGGTGACAGATTGTTTCCACTACTGACTAAATGCTGACTTGAGTTCTCGGAAGGCTGCTCTGCGGTGCCGTCTTTCCTCTTCCTCACGTTTTCGCTCATCTTGTTCTGCTTTTATTTCTGCTTCAAATTTGCTTGCTGAAGACAAAGCTTGAACCTAAAATTCAGGTATGAAATGGTTAATATCATTATTACCATTGTAACAATTGTAAAACACACTATATTCAGTGGGGCTTATCTCATTATAGAGGTACACAGCTTGTTCAGAGAAAAAAAATTCACTACATTTGCGAGTAGCATTACAATGGCCACATTCCAGGGTCAGGACAAAGATTTGATTTAAGTAACAAAATTCATTTTGTGTCATTATTTTCTACACATTTAACAATTTGTGGTGACTTTTGGAAAACCCCGAGACACCTTACACATGTTTTTACCTTTGCTTCAAAAAAATTTTTTGCTCCTTTTACTCCTTCAAGAGCCACATCTATTTCAGAGAGCTTTGCTAAAGCCATCAATCCACTGTCTTCTTCAAGTTCTCCAGCTTCAGCTTTATGGAAAATCAGAAGAAACTAGGGGAAATAAGAGAATGGGAAACTATTTAGAAAAAATAAATTAATAAAATTAAACTCCAAGTCCAAGATTGGAGATTCAAAATTAAAGTTCTGCATTTATTCAAAAAATGTATTTGTTTATGGTCCAAGTAGATTAAGATTTGTGGCTAGATCATCCCTTTTTAAAATTTATTTAAAAGCCCCCATAACTATAGCAACTGTAGACATATACACACAGAGGACACTACACTGGGGAAGATTAGGTTAACATTTTTCTGCAATGTTACTTCCCTGACTCCTCCCACTCAAAGGTTGGGAGCAGCAATTGATATCTGTGAGCAACTGCTTCGTACTTCAAGCAGCACCAGGTAGCTGTGATATAGCTAACACCATAAAATAGTTTCCATTAATGCCTTCATGGCAACATTGCTCTTGTCTAGGACATTGATTGGATTTTTTTAAAAAAGCCCCCCTCTACTGAAACATTGCCATTACAGTCTGGTAAATCCACTAGGTCCTACTGACAGAGGAGGAGACCCATCAGATGAATGTTTTGTCCCAACTTCCCCACAAACAACTAAGAAGAACATGTAACCTACAGCTTCTCTAAGGAAGGCTATTAAAAATAAATAATTTATGAGAGAGGAATAAGAATGCATTTTTTATCTCCCTTATTCTGATGAGAAACCCAAGACCAAAAAGAAGTTTAAAAGAAGACCAAAGATGCTATTAAATTTTAGAGTGTTATTTTATTCAAAGTTATTGCTTTTAGTTAGATTATATTCCAAATTTCAACATATCCATATATTCAATGGATTCAATTGTATTTCCACTTTACATAGAGACAAATTATAAACCCTTAGCAGATAAAACCACATAATAATTTATCAAGTTCTACAGACAATTCTGGCTTCAACTTTTACTACATATAATTGATAGCACTGATTTCACTATTCTGTGCAGAATTCATATTTTTTCACTAGGGGACAGCAGAATCTAATGATACCAATAATTATATATATTTTTAATCAGGAAGTTAAGCATCTGGCAGAACTGTTTGTTCCCAAGCTTTCATCCTTTTTCCCAGTAGCTTACTAAGATAGCATCTGAAATAAAAAAATTTAAACTCCCTAAATGCCCCAGGGATGGGTGGGAGATGATTACAGAACTGCTAAACTGTTTCAGGCCATAGTTAGAATGGGTGTATTCATCCAACCATGTAGTACTATTTGCTAGGACAGTACTTAACAATTCCTCAGTGAGTCACATTCTCTGGCTTAGCGTGCCTGTAAACAAAGACTTTGGCATGATGATGAAGTCATTACTCACTGCAGTACAGTACAAAGACTAAAGACTACTGTAGGATGGAGGGACTGAGCTAACACATCAAATCTCTGGATTCCCCTCTCAGAATACCAGTTTGTTCCTAATATTAAACAATTTACAGAAATTTTCATGCAGTGGAAAAAATGAACAATTATGAAGATGTCTTCTTGGAGGAAATTGGCAATTTAATCCCCTTGTGTATTTTGGCATGTTTATCATAACAACTGGAGGACTTAAAATCTACCCGTGGTGTCTTATTTCAAGAGAAATCATGAGTCATCCTATCTTAATGTTGTGCCTTCCTCGATGGCTTGGTTAAGTTACAGTACCATCTACCATTCTTCAGCTGTCAGAAAATTAAACTTGCATAAAATGTCTCTATTGGCAATATCTATCCTGCCTCTATAGCATCTGTTCAACCTTACTGCCAAATGGTAATGCCTTAATTCCAATTGTGCAATAATGGAAAGCCATTAACTGAATCATCCCCCCATCTCTCTCTCTCTCTCTCTCTCTCTCTCTCTCTCTCTCTCTCTCTCACACACACACACACACACACACAATTTTTCAATATGATAAAAATATACAAAATTAAAATATTAAGATGGGTGGCTGATAAATATCTAGATGGCTAAGCCATCTGTTAAAATCTGGTATTTCCCAAGTCATTAAATGGTGATCAGTGGAATGAATGCACTCATCAATAAAATGGGACAGACTCTCTAGTCCCCAACCCCTAGTCCATGGACCAGCACCAGTCCGCAGCATGCCAGAAACCAGGCCACGCAAACAAACGAAGCCCCATCTGCAAGATGCAGGCAGCACATGAAACCACACCCCCTTCAGTCCGCAGAAAAACTTCTCTCCACGGAACCAGCCCCTGGTACCCAAAACGTTGGGGGGCCGCTTTGCTAGATAGTTCCTCCAGTATGACAATAAGCAGGGTAGGAGGTTTCCTTTGATCATAGGTTTGATTTTTTTTTTTAAAGAGGGCTCAGCCTACCTCAAAACAAGCTTATCAAACAGCCAATCTCCCACCTTTCATGCAACTCTGGCAATTAGCTTCTGGATAAGCTTGTTTCTGCTGTCCAAGTAGGCCCACCTGGCAGCTGATTGTCAGTGCTACCCAGTGCAGCCTCTCTTGCTTTACTGGCAACTCACCTCATCAATCAGATGATAGGTTGTTTTAATAGTAAGTTTTATAGTCTTTTGAAACTGGAGTTTCTTTCTGGAAGATTAAAAAAAATGGAGGAGAGGAAATTGCCCAGAACCAAAGTAAAGTGTGTCAGAATATACTCACCGTAACACTGTCATGGACCACTGCTGGCTTAAAGGTCAAAAAACTATTTTAGATCTGAGCAGCTAAAGATGATTTCCGCCGTTTCATTCATGGGCTGGAATGTGATATAGGCAAAGTCAAGGGAACTTGGCAGATAGTCTAGTGGTTAAGGCACTAGACGGAGTTCTAGACCTGTCTTAAGTATGAAAGGCAGATGGGTGAATTTGGGTCAATCTCAGTCCAATCCACCTCACAGGGTTGCTATTGTGGGGAAAATAGAACGATGTAGGAGTATTAGGTATGCTTGCAACCTTGAGTATACTATCATTACTAAGATATAGGTGGCCGAGCTAGGAAGGTAAATTCTAGCAATTGTACAGAACTGGAATGCTGGTGTGGTATCAATACAGACCAGAAGTGAAATCCACTTACCTTTGCTACCAGGTCAGGAACAGGAGCGTGTGGGAGTATATGCGCTCTTCTGCGCATGCATAGAGGGTAAAAAAACAGGATGTAATGATGTCCTGCCACTGGTGCTACCAGTTCGTGCAAGCCGGATAAATCCGGCCAGATTTCACCGCCGATACAGACTCAATATTTGGAGAGAGGGAATTTTGAAGTTAATGGCTGACAACCACAAAGCCACTGAATGTCATCTCAACCCTTGTTTCAGATTTTTATCTTCTTAGCATGATAATGATGTTCTTGACTAAGGGAGTTCATTTTCTGCCATAGTTGCCATGACAAGCCCATAGAAATAGAACAATATGGTTTATTTCTTGATAAAATGAGGACAAGAAACTGCCTTTTGTAAGAAACTAATTATAGAATTGATAGAATTTCTATGATCTGTACAAGAATTGCCTTGATAAGCAATATAAAACTGTTGTCAAGACTTGGAATATTTTAAACATGTAGGCCAGCTTCTGAAACCCTTTGCTGAGGAACAGAATACGTAGTTGGCCAAATTAAAGCAATTTTGCCAGTTCCTGCATCTAAATCATGTTCGTTACTCCTGTATTGATGCATTTTCTCCAATTCATTGGTCTAATACATGAATAAACAGAACTTCAGTGTCTCAGCTCCTCCTGGACAAAACGACTCAGCAACCACAAACTCACAAAACGGGAAGTCCTGGGCGAAGAAGTTTAATGCGTGTCGGTAGTTCCAGCGAAGCGAGTCAGAATACA
>JANHZT010001242.1:157510-175646 GCA_032468215.1 Stegonotus admiraltiensis
TGCTTAACGCATTGTAAGCCGCCCTGAGTCTCCGGAGAAGGGCGGCATATAAATCAAAGCAAAAAGAAAAAAGAAAAGAGAGAGAATGTTTCATCAAAACAAAAAGATTAGGAGGTGGTAGTAATATAAGGGCGTGTTTATATATATTTCTTTTTCTCATATATTAATTCTCTCTCTCTCTTAATACAGATTCTGACGGAAAGAATTGCAAGGTACACCATTACAATAATAAACAACTCAATTAAATAGCAGAAGCATCTTCATAAAAAATATATTGCTTTTTTACTAGTACATTTGCCAGACCACTGATAGCTGTGAATAAAGATTACTGTAATAGAAAATCCAGTCCTTTTTGATTGAGGATTTTTTTTCCTGTTTCTTACTAGATTAACCAAGAAAGAACTTCATACCACAGAGACTAGCTGAATCAAAGAGCACAAAGACAAAGGAGAGAGACAAGCTACAGCACAAGAGATTGGATCATATCCAAAAAGAAAATAAAAAGATGAAGTATGGCTCCACTCCCAAAACTATGCAGTAAAACAACTGCATAGAAAACAAAATCCATATCAAAGTTCCATCTAACTCACTCCCTATTCCTAAAGTGGGTGTGTTTGTTGACTGTGTATCATACACAAGGGAAAATGCTGCTCCCAGAAAGCAGGTCTTACTGACCTCTGGAAATGCTGCGCCCAACACTAGAATTTTGTATCAGATCCCAAAGACAGTATTTATTTCACTTGTCTTTGGCAAGGAAATCCTAGTGTTCCTTTCATATGAGCAGTAATTTCTTTGCTCCTTTGTTTTTATTTCCATTAAAGAAGAGGCTAATTTTCTTTGGCAAAAGGCCTCCAGCTAATCAGACTGTTCATACTGAGAACTGTTACTGTAATTGTATTAGTAATTACTTATTAGTCATCCTCATGACCAATCCAAGGAATCTGAATTTCACCACAATTATGCATTCATATTCCCAGTTCTGAGATGGCACATGAGAAACTTGTGTGCAAAATGAAAAATAAAGTTTCTCCATACAAGCATTTGGAGAAATAAATAGGAAACTATTTGCATGATGCATGTTTTTTCTAGTGGTATTAGACTGAGCAAATTTCCTCATATACAGGTAGTCCTTAACTTACGATCACAATTGATTTTGTTGCTAGCGAAACATCTGTTAAGTGAATTTTGCCCCATTTTATAACATTTCTTGTCACAGTTGTTAAGTGAATTACTGCAGTTGTTAAGTTAGTAACACAGTTGTTAAGTGCATTTGGCTTCCCCATTGACTTTGCTTTTCAGAAGGTCGCAAAAAGTGATCACGTGACCCCGGGACATTGCAACACTCATAAATATGAGTCAGTTGCAAAGCATCTGAATTTTGATCACATGACCATGGGGATGCTGCAATGGTCCTAAGTGTAAAAAACAGTCATAAGTCACTTTTTTCAATGCTGTTGTAACTTTGAACAGTCATTAAATGAACCATTGTAGGTCGAGGACTACCTGTACATATTTATCCCTTGTCTCAACACTATTTTTTAAAAAAATAAGCATATCAAAATATTTTAAAAAGATATAAAGCAAATAGATTACAGCCATTCAATGCTTAGCCCTTATTTAAAGATTAAAATGTTATCTTCATTCACAATTTCTGTATGACTGAGGCATTCCTAAGTTCATAGTCATGGACCTGCTATGATTACATGCAACCTAATATGCCACTAAAAATGAAAGAACTGTTGGTCATTCAAACTCTTTTCCTGTGTTATCACAGTTGAGAAGAAACAGAGCAACCAAGTTGTTATTTATTATGTTCTTATTTCTTAAATATTCTTAAATATATCTATTTTTAAAAATATGTTCTTCAGTCTGCCTTAAGTACCACTTTTGTTATTCAAAATGATTTAAAAACTTTGTCCACAGAATCTTTGTTCTGAGAACAGAAAATGAAAGTTTTAAATATAAATTTTATGAAATATTCCAGCAGAAAAAGAAGAAAAATATACCAGGACATGTAAACACACTAGAAGTAGCATGCATAAATGACAACAGATCTGTATTAGGAATATTACATACAATAAAGCCCATTTTCCTATGAACGGAAATATTTATGTTGAAGATAGAAGAGCTACTAATGTTTAAAAAAATAAGCAAACTCAGCATTTTGCCAGTTAAAATAATATGACTAATAGAGAAATCACCATGCTGTGACTGAAGAGCCTAATCAATACAAATTTTTGTGAATTATATTAGAAGGCTCTTCCATAAACCAAAAAGTAAAGAAGACTCACTGTAAAGTTGCCACTGTAGCAATCTTCAGTTTCTTATTCTACTGTTTACATTCTTTTTAAACTAACCTGTTCCATGAACACTTTAAAAAGACAGAGATTCAGGTATGTAGCCTTGTTCAAAGTGGCAATGCCCTTGACTATTTCAATATCAAGAACCATCATGGTTTAATTGTAGAATGAGCAGAAATCATGATCTGAATTTTGTAATGTTTCTGATTTTCAGACAGCAAAGGAGTATTACACATAGTGTACAGTTTGGTTCTGAAACTTGCTGGAAATGGCCAACAATCAACAATAAAGGTTTTTTTTAAGTAAATGTTTAAAATTTATTATTATTATTATTATTATTATTATTATTATTATTATTATTATTAGACATTCGGGGCTGAAAATAATCTTGATGAGTAGTACCAGGGACTAAAGTGCTCCAATTACAGTTCTCTGTTATCAGTAATTTTTTCTGAGGTGGTCAGGTTGGTCCAGATGTCACCTATCACCATTTCTTGAACGCAAAAATGGATGTTGACTTTCGCCAACTCCAAACCTATCACAAATTCACCTCTCCACTGAACTGTTGAAGCTCTGCTTCAAAATTACTTTTGTCATCTTAAGTCCATTTGTGCTATTAATCTATTGTGCTTTATTCCAATTTAGCAAAATCTCCCACTGTGATCAGGAATAGTGCCTGGTATGTCCCCTCCCTGCAGCAGTTGCTTTCTGCCCTACATGGCCATTTCATCTTGGACTGCTATGTTCCTTGTTACTCAGCAGCTTCCTTTTTAATTCTTCCAGTTAATTCAGTGAAGTTCTGTAAAAACCATGGAGTCCAATAAAGTGTCATGGCCATTATGTTTTCTCTAACTCTTCCACCAGCATACCTCCATTCTACCCTTAACATCTGCCAAGAAGGCACCTTTTTGGTTTCTATCCACTGTACTGTCTGTTTTTTAAATGAACACAAATCACCTTTAACCTGTGGCTTAGGAATTTTGGGATAAAGCTGTAAAATTCCAACAACTCTAGTTCTTTTCTTTTATGGACTTGAACTATCAGTATTTCACTGCTACACAAACCACGCTAAACTTGATTGCAGAAAATACGACTTCAGTAACAGAGTCATTAATGCCTGGAATGCACTATCTGACTCTGTGGTTTCTCCCCATAACCCCCAAAACTTTAACTTTTGACCTCACCCCATTCCTAAGAGGTCTCTAAGGGGCGTGCATAAGCGCACCAGCGTGCCTACCATCCCTGTCCTAATGTTCCCTTTTATATGTATCCATTTCAAGTATTCATAATTATGTTTATACTTATATCTGTTACCTATTACATGCTTGATGAAATAAATAAATTAAATAAATAAATAAAAAATAAAATAAAATAAAATAAAATAAAAATGTTCTTTTTCTCTCAATCACTGTACCATCAAAGCAATGATTGAACAATACAGAATGGGGAAAGAAAAGGTCTGTGTTAGTTTCATAGAAGAAAACATGAGAAGAGAGTATGAAGGCATACAGGTGCACAAATAACTGGGAAAGCAAAGGGAAAGGGAAAGAGATCACGAAGGAGGGAAAAACTGCTGAAAAGAAAAGGCAGACTTGAAGAGACCCATTCACACAGAAAACATCTAGAAAGGGTTGACTTTCCTATATGAATTGGTAGGACAAGAAGCAAGAGAACTACCAGCCAGGGCCTACTGTGGCTGCTGTCCTGTCTGAACATCAACTTAGCCCCATTACGAAACCAGTACAATCCAGATGGAATTTTTTAAAGGCAGCTTAGGAACAGCTAGGAGTAGCAGGGAGACAAGCAGCTTAGGTTGTCATGAGGAATTAACCTTACAAGCGAAGATGCTAGGCTTTATACAGCAATATTTTGATCACAGAAACAACTGTGTACATTATCATTCTAAAAAGTGTTCGGTTATCGTTTTAAAGTATAAAATACTGTATACCGAAAAGATATAAAATACTGAAGTAGTTGATGAAAGTTTAAGCCATGGTAAAATTTTAGTTATGTGCATTTATGAAGTTTTTTCCTCAAACCGACTAAAACTCTTGTGGAATTCCCATGCTGAGTATAATTGCTTTGTTTTGCCACATGTTATTTCACCTGGAAGAGACTTATTAGCATTTTCCCTCTTGGAATTATCTATCCTCTCTCCCCAGCTTGTCTCTAGGCCATGATTAAGTTTAATTAGTAACTGTATGTTTTCCTTTCTAAAAAGTCCTCATTTTAAGTTAAGGGTGACTATGAGCGAAGGTTACATTTAATTAAGATCAAATAATGAAAGTTGCATAAACAGCTATCTACACAAAAAGACCTCCATAGTGTGTTTCAAATAAGTTTTCCTTACTTTTCTTGTATCTTCAAATATCCACCAATCTGGCACTTTAGCTTTTTAGTTGACACAATGTTGGCAATTATATTTACTACTTAATATCTATCCCACTCACAAATAAAGTAGGGAAAAGACCAAATTTTTACATCAAAAGAAATTAACATTGCCTTATTCTAGTGCCTATTTATTTATATTTAAAATTTAATAACTTCTTAAATTACTGTCACTCAAGGCTTTGGATGTTAAATATGGTCCTAAAACATTAGCCTGTGTTCCTCTGCTGTAGGATCCAGACACAAACAAAAATCATGTTGACCCAAAAGGAACATGATTGGTATCAGAAAGGCAAGAAGCTGAAAACCTGTTGCTAAAATCAAACTTATTCCCTGGGTCATGGAGTGAATGTTATGCAAATTCTAAAGCTAACTGACACAGCCAATTAATCCAGAAAGGATAGATTAGCCCACAGCAGATCCCCATCTCTAAATATTTGGAGTCATTTCACTATCTACTGCTACAAGGCTAGAAAGTTAGTGAAAGCCATTGTTCTGAAAGCTAAAAATCTTTCTAGCCTTCAAAACAATGGCATTCCCAGTGCTCTTCTGTATGCAGAAGATAACACCTCAGCTAGGTTACAGATCCAAGCCCTGTTTCTACAGTCCAGTAGAGGGCTGAGCCTACTCAGCAGGCAGCTTTCAGCCAGCCCCCTGAGACCAAGGGGCAGTTTTGGCAGTTGGCAGCAGCTTGCAACTTTCCTTGGTGGCTTCCCCACTTACTTTCTGGGGAAACCAGCAAAAAAGATTGATAAGAAATTAATAAGAGAACATCTATCTGCTTTGAATGAATTCAAATCTCCAGAACCAAATAGTTTATATCCCAGGATACTGAAGGAGGTGGCAGATGTGATCTCGGAACCAGTGAATGAAATCTTTCAGAGCTTCTGGAGCACGGTGGAACTGGAAAAGAACTAATGTGGTTCCAATATTTAAAAAGAGCAAAAAAGTGGATCCAGGAAACAACAGGCCAATCAGTTTGACATGAATACCTGGGAAAATCCTGGAAAAAATAATCGAACAGTGGATTTGTGGGCATCTAGAAATAAATAAGGAGAATACAGGAAGCCAGCATGGATTTGTTAAAATTAGATCATGCCAGACAAACTTTATTCCCATATTTGACAAAGTGACTAAATTAATGGATCAGGGAAATGCTATGAATATAGTATACTTGGACTTCAGTAAGGCTTTTGACAAAGTAGACTACAGCCTACGTCTCGATAAGGTAGAACAATGTGGGATAGACAGTGCTACTACCAGACGGAGTCACAGTTGGCTGACCAACTGCACTCAGCATGTCGTTCTCAATTGAGCTATATCTACACGGGGAAAAGCATGCAGTAGGAGATCTCAAGGGTCTGTCTTGGGCCTGGCTCTTCAACATCTTCACAAATGATCTAGATGAAGGAATAGAAGGGGAACTCATTAAATTTACAGACAACACCAAACTGGGGGGAATTGCCAATGGTTTGGAAGATGAACTCAAGTTTCAGAAGGATCTTGACACACCTGAACATTAGGCCCTATCCAACAAGATGCAGTTCAGTGATGACAGAAGTACCTCTGCACTTAGGCAGGAAAAACCAAATGCACAGATAAAGAATAGGAGGTGGCTGGCTCAACAGTAGTAACTGTGAGAGGGATCTAGGTATCCTGATGGATCACCGCTTAAGTATGAGTCAGCAGCAGGGGTGAAATGCTACCGGTTTGCACTGATTTGGACGAATCAGTAGTAATAAAACCTACTGGTTCAGGTAAAAATAGGCTACCAGTTTGTCAGAACCAGTATTTCTGTCGATCAGCTGTGCCGTGCGATTTATATTTGCTAGAAAGTAGGAAATCCTGCTTTCTAGCGAATCTAAATCGCGCGACAGTTGTTCTCCCCCTGCTGTTCTACTTACCTTCTTAAGCCTTTTTCTGCATGCAGCATGCATTTCGTGCGCACTGCACGAAATTATGCATGCACGTGCACAGTGCATGTTTGGCGTACATTGCGCGTGCACGTGCAGCGAACCAGTGACAAACCTCAGAGGATTTCACCACTGGTCAGAAGCATGCTGCAGCTGCCAAAAAAGCTAACACAGTTCTAGGCTGCATCAACAGAAAAATAGCATCAAGATCATGATAAGTAATAGTTCTGCACTGGTGAGACCACACTTGGAATACTGAATCTAGTTTTGGTTACCACAATTCTAAAATGATGCTCACACCCTAGAAAGAGTGCAGAGTAGAACAGCAAAAATGATAAGGGATCTGGAGGTTAAATCATACAATGAACTGCTAAGGGAACTAGGTATGTTTAGCCTAGTGAAGAAAAGGCTCAGAGAAGAATTATATCAGTCTTCCAATACTTGAAGGGCTGTCACAGGAAGAGGGTGTTGATTTATTCTCCATAGCACCAGCAAGCAGGACAAGAAGCAATGGATGGAAACTTGTCAGAGGGAAATTCAACTGGGAAATAAGAATTTCCTAGCAGTAAGAATGATTAATCAATGGAAAAGCTTGCCTCCAGGAGTTGAGATGCTTTTCAAGGTTTTCAAGAAAAGATATGACATCCATTTGTCGGGGATGATATAAAAACTCCTGCCTTGGGCAGAGGGATGGACTAGAAGACCTCCAAGGTTTCTTCCAGTCCTATGATTCTATGAAAATATTGCAAATAGCGATCACCCGATCATAGAGGGGCTTGGCAACTGGTCATAAGCGCAAACAGTTTGCCAAAAAACCCAAACTATAAAAATGGGATCATGGATACATGGCACAACATTTTACAATAGCTGGAAGTGCTTTAGAGGCTATGAAAAAACTTTTCTGAGGCTATTGTAACTTTGATGACTACCTGTAGTGATTTTATTATTTTATTTTACTTTTAAATATGTTTTAAGAAACATATGCACAAACATATGCATTCAATAATTGGAAAGAAAAAATAACAGACTTTTTTCTTTTCGTATAAACTTCTCTTCTTGGTCAACCAAGGGTGAAATTTTCTTACCACAGGTAAGTAAATAACATGAATGTTTAACAGACTCTGGAAAGATGAAGGCAGAGCAGGATCATTACAAAAAAGATGTATTTAGTTCAGAAGACTAAACACTCCACCTGAATTGCACAGAGTATAAGCTGATTTGGAGAATGGATTTTGCAGTTTTTGAGATTCTGTTACATTATCTACTAAATGCATTCCAGAAAATCCAGGTAGGTTTTGGTTTTGAGTTTTGTTTCTGAGAATTTGATGTAAAGTATGCTATCTTATTATCTATTCATTATTTACATATTAGCATCTATTTACATATCTGAGTGAAATAAAGGCACTGAAACCAAGGCCTTTTAAGGTGACTTTCACAAAACAGTGCACACTAGAAAGTAAAAAGCAAAAACATAGTTGAGCACTTGTCCACAGCCCATCTGTGGTCTACAGCTATAAATACAGGTAGTCCTCAACTTACGACCCCAATTGAGCCCAAAACCTATATTGTTAAATGAGACATTTGTTAAGTGAGTTTTGTCCCATTTTATGACTTTTCTTGCCACAGTTATTAAGTGAATCATTGTAGTTGATTAGTTAGTAACCCAGTTGTTAAATTAACCTAGCTTCCCCATTGACTTCGCTTGTGAGAAGGTTGCAAAAAGTAAACACATGGCCTTGGGACACAGCAACAGTCATAAATATGAACCAGTTGCCAAGCATCTGAATTTTGATCCATGATCATGGGGATGCTGCAAAGGTGTAACGGTGAAAAATGGTCATAAGTCACATTTTTAGTGCCATTGTAACTTTGAACAGTCACTAAACAAACTGTTGTAAGTTGAGGATAACTTGTATCTTGTTGATATCATATTCTCAATCAGAAACTTCAGTTAGCATGGCTACATATGAAAGCATTTTTAACCAACTACAAAGAATTGTATTGGTTGCTGAAGGATTGGAAGGGGAAGGTAGGGGAAAAAACACCAGTTTCAGTTTTTCTAGGAGAGCTGAGCAGACAAGATTTTTTTTCCCATGAGTAGCACAGATTGCACAATTTTCCTTCCTTAAGCAAGGAATGTGCTTTATGAGTCTAGATGTCTATCTCAAAGGTGTGAATTTAACTCCTAACTCAGCAGAAACATCTCCTGTAAGATACATGTCAGAGAGGAATCTCTGTATTATTGCAGCTGTCATACCACATGTTGTAAAGTCATTGATTCTTCAACCTCATAAGTTGTTTCATTTTTCTCTTCTGGGAATCATTGTTCCTGCAACTGCATTAAGCAAATTTTGATAATGTTAACATAAAATTTCAAAAACGGTCACACACTTATGAATTGGATGGCCATATAAAACAAATAAATAAATACTGTACTATCTCTCGCCTATGCAAGCTAAGTGATAGTGATAACAGTGATTGGGTTAACACATGGTAAACACATCATGATAAACCACCAATAACCAGGATACATAATAGTTTAATTTAACATGTAAACTGCTATGTTCAGGTTTAGCTTAGTAACTAATAACAGCTTAGTATATAATCTTAATTCAGTCACTACTGTATGATCTGTAAATCATTTATTCAACAAGCTAAAGGAATACCACAATGTGAATGCTCAATCAGGGAGCGGTCCAAAGTAACTCAGTGACTAAGTAGGTATATGAACCAGGGCTTTCCCAATTCCAGTATGACAATCAAGATATCATAAATCCTTTTCCTACTACTAAAATCTAGCCAACTATATTTGAGTCAGCAAAAAAATTACTCAGTTTTTTAAAAACCTGAAATTTGCCACCCCCATTGCTGATCCATATCCTGCTACTACTACCTCTGTTCTGAGCTGCTATCCTAATTTTGTGCATTCACTATTAGCAAAATGACAGGTTCATTCCTCCAAGTTTGCTGTTTTCTCTCTTCTGCCTATCACCAGGCTACAGGAAAATATCCACCAATCCTAGTGCTGCAAGAGGAATGGGGAGGGTCTGTCTCCTTCCTGTGCCTCTCCACCTATATCCCATTCTGAATAAAGTTTTTAAAAACAATCATGAAAATAGTTAAGTCACAGGCACTTAAATTTTCTCTTTCCTTTCTTTATACAGTTGACCAACAGCAACTTACAGTTTCCTCATCAGGAAGCAATGAGAGGGAAGCATATCAACATTTCTATATATTATTTCAGCCTGTTATGCCACTTCACCCTGACACCATTATAAGCCCTGGCAAGAAGTTATTTTTCCTTATATTCCATGCATTATCATGTCCAGCAGATTGACAGCAGAGTAGTAGATTGGGAAATGGAAGGAAAAAATAGCTTGAAACAGGCAGTAAACACCTCTCTAATCCCACTTACTACTGGTCATGTGATTCTATCTCTGACATAGTGGGTGGCAAAGTAAAACAGATTTCACACATCTTGCAGCTTCCACTAGATGCTCACAATGATTTAAATTTGTTTCACTCATGGGGTGGGGATGGGATGAAGATATCCCAGGGATGTCATTAAAAAAAAGATGTCGCCAAGGCATGTCTGTATTACAGTTAGGAACAAGGATGAAAAGGCCCAGGATTCAGAAGCCAATCATTAAATTCAATTGAGCACAGACTATACTATTAATTTAGTTTACTATCCCATTAAACATATATTGAACACTAGGACTTGCTTTATTAATAGCAGCTATATGACTACATAGTTAATAAATTGGAATAGCAATCAAAAATGTACAGCAAATCAGGCCAAAGTCTTTTTCAATTCCTCTTTTAGTAACATAATTGGAACAAGTGACAAATAGTACATCTTATTACTTAAAAGCACAAGCTAAATATAACCATGGTTGACTTTGCAGGGGTGGGGAAGGTCAAGTTTTTTGTTGCAGTGTGATTTTTATGGCCAAATATAAACTGCTGCTCCAATACTGACCACAAAGATAAGATACCAAGCCTAACAATAGGGAGACTTAACTTGACCCTTCCAGTTCTGTGGTCTGAGGATCTTTTTAATTTAGCAAATGAATGTTTTTTTTTCACTTCAGTACAGAGAATTGGCACAAAGAAACACTACAGGTTTCCATTTTGCAAGAACAGCAAAAGAAGGAACTGGAAATTTGAAGATTAACTAATACACATGAGGGAAAAGATTGGTGAAGTTTATCTTTTTTTAAATGATGAACACAGAAGTACAAAAGCAAACAGCCACACCAACATTTTGAAAAGAGCTACTGGATCTGCAGAATTTACTCTAAATTTTAGTCTGCAATCCTGTGCATGCTAATTTAAATTCCATTGAATCTAGCCAGCTTTATTGTGACTTTCCATACTCCCTTCCAATTTATCAGAGCAGTTGAGGAAAATGTGATACACAGGACAGTTCTGTAAAAGTTTACTCAAAAGTAAACCTTATTGCTACAATTAACAAAACTTTCTCTGGGAAGCACTTATCTAGCATATAGGTTATTATGCACCCTGGTATTCTGGAGTCAATCATACTCTCATTAAACATTGACCTCAGTCAGTGCAGGTACAATTATAAGCAACTTTTTCCAAGTCCTTTCTCTACTACCCCATGACTGAGTCATATCAGAAATCTTGAACTTTCGCATAAAAATTTCAACGATTCCACAGATTTCATCGATACTAAGAAACCACTGTTGGAACCGAGCTGCACGGGTAGTTTGTTTTAAACACACGTGGAGGCTCGAATCCCATGAAGGATTTGGAAATAAATACTACAGAAAACTACTCAAGAGTTTCAAGTTCGCCAAGATCGAGAATTAAAAAAGAGGAACGGTAGAGGGATAGTGCGGGCTAAGACGATGCTTACAGTCTAAATAAGCGCTCCATATCCTTGATCTGCCGGCGAGTGAACTCTTTAAACTCCGTGTAGGGATTGAAGACCTGGGCGAGGCGGGGCTGTGCCGCGCCCGCGTTGATGTCCTGCCTGCGAGTCAGCTTGGCGCTCAGCTCCGGGTCAGCGGCGGCATTCAGCCCGCTGCGCTCCTCGGCCGGGTCCTCCTCGGCCGGGTCCTCGGGGCTCGTTTCGGAGCCGGCCGGCTCAAGGGCGAGGCTGTCATCCTCTTCTGCAGGAGGCGCCTCCGAGGTGCTGCCGTCTCGAAGCAGTTGTCTCTGCAGCTTTTGGGCCAGTTCGGACGAGGCCATGGTCGAGAAAGAACGAGCGTGCCCTACAACCGCCGCCGCTGGGCTCGCTTCCTTTCTTTGCTAAAAGCTTACCCGCCCCGCTAACAGCAAACTTTATTCTAGGACTTTGGCGAA
This sequence comes from Stegonotus admiraltiensis, assembly GCA_032468215.1. Classification (NCBI taxonomy): domain Eukaryota; kingdom Metazoa; phylum Chordata; class Lepidosauria; order Squamata; family Colubridae; genus Stegonotus; species Stegonotus admiraltiensis. The sequence continues at coordinate 169,443 of JANHZT010001242.1, forward strand.
TTGGCGGGGAAGGAGGGCCGGGGGCGGGGAAGCGGCGAGAGGCCGGGCTGAGACTTAAGGAGGCGCCGGGGATTGGCGCGCCATCGCAGTAAAGTCTCTGTCTCTGAGGTTGTCCCTGTCGCGGAAGCTCAAACTCTAAGATAAGAGTTTCCTCCATTATTTTTTTTTCCGCTGCACCTGTCACCGAATCCGGTGTTGATCCTATATTTCTCTCTGGCTGTAACAAACACCTGTTGTTGCACTTTTATGATAGCTGAGGAACCGCTGTATTCCACCTCCGAGAAAATGGATTGGCCTGGATCTTAATAATGAAAATGTATAACTTATACAGTGATTAAAGCTACACTCTAATGTGCATTTGGTTTTCCCTTTCCCTTTCCAACTCCTGTCTTCTATTAGAGGCTGTCAGATGTCAGAAATGCCTTTTCAGATTTGATGGAAGAGAGAAAAAGTATATAACAAATCTGCCTTGGATAGATTTAAGATTAAATTGTAAACAGTATATTTTAAAACAGGAGTGCCCTATCTCTTGGAGCTGGTGTGAAATTTTGGGAACATGTTCTGGTGCTCTCCAAATAATAGTTGGAGGGTTTGCCTGTTCACAAAATGGCTGACAAGAACACTTGCAGAGCACTGATTTCTCTAAAATGCTTTGCAACTAGTAGCAGAGCAGTCCCTCTTCCTCATGTTTACACTTTCCTTTTTCAGTGTATCTGGGAACACTTCCAAACAAAGCACTGGCTTGCAGTTACCCATTTTTATTCCTTTGGAAATCTTATGGGACTCTGAAACATACTTGGAAATAAATGTTATGCCAGGTTCGCATTTCATTTTGCAACATGCCAATACATTTTAAGTCAAATGGCCTCAACATCAGCCATTCAGGGTAATGATGGATTTTTTCTTCATAGAAAATAAATGCTGCTGTTATATCATCATTTTTGGTCTACAGCCCAAAGAGCCTACAGCTATAACCTCACTATACATTATATTCACTCCTGTTTAAAGTGTTATGTCAGAAACTAACCAGATATATCATTGCCAATTTGTCAGTGCAAGCTGAAGTATGGCTCTATTTTTTGTTCTAATATTCTGTATATGACATCTTTAGTGAATTGTGTATGTTTAGATATATAGATAAGATTGGCTTCTGACATGCATTTACCTAGCAATAAAGTTAAATAAAGTAATCTTAGACTCAGAATGAATTCACTGGTAATTATCACCAGGTAAATATATATATTATGGAATTTATGGTCATAAATGTTTTTGGATGGTCATGTAAATCAGTGGAAAGCAGGCACAATATATGTTAGCCTATCAAGCAGTCTTGGGTGGCCGACTGGCATCTTGAAAAAAATGAACCCACTGCTGCCATCAGAAAATACCAAATAGTTGATTAGCACAATAGCTATTCCTTTGTGGCCCACTGTTATTTTTAAGATATCTGGCACTTTCCCCTCTACAAGATGTGCAGAGCACTGGCATAAAAAATTAATAAACATGCATAGAAACCATTAACATTTTACTTTTTGTTAATTTTAGGAGTAAGGTATTAAGGTTGCAATTTGATGCAAACTATCTTGGAATTTAAATTTCACTGAACTTGTTTATGTCTCATGTAGCAATGTTACTATTAAATAGAAACTTCAAACTAAGGCCCATTGCAATAACATACATAAGAGTGTTCAAAATGTATTTGTCTTTATTTCTTTTGAGCTATTTGCCACATATAAGAAGAACCAATCGTGTCCTAGTTGTGCTTTAATGCTTGCTCTATTTTATATGATGTCTTCCCTTTTAAAATTAGGCTTCGTAATCCCAAATGATGCAGAAAAAAAGTGATACAACAGTGAGAACTACTATTTTTATAGACGTTTAAAGATGCTTGTCCTTTTAGCCTTCTATGGAAAATGAAAATTATTAAGAATAATTAGGATAGGAGCTAACACTACATATAGAAATTGTACAGCAGAATATTCTAGTCCCTACTTCTGCTTTTGCAGGCAGAGATTATGGGAGGAAAGGAAATTGCATATACTTGCATATATACACATGTACATTCATACACGCTCTAATAACAGTGTAAAGTAAGTAATACCCTTTATTGTGAAGGTTATTATTAGCTAAAAAATTACCATCGAAATTCTGATCCATATCACTACATGGGAAAATAAAAATCTAACTAGAACAAATGTTGAACAAGCAGGAAAGTGTTCTTTTAAGAATGATCTTTTTGTAATTCATGCTTTTACATATTAATCCAGAATAATTACCATTCAAGAATATGTGTGCTTGGGTGTAAAATCTCTGCAGTTTTAAATTGTTACTAATTAAATTGTTTCATGCGATGTTGGTATCAAGCAATTTGATCTTGAAGTTAAAACTCCCCAAAGGGCATGTAACTTAGATTTTTCTAACATCCTTAGATTTTTATTAAATTCCTCAATAAAATGTTTCACCATCCTTTCTTTTAATAGCACACAGGATAGGTAAAAAATGTCAGAGGATAGGTTTTCTTTAATTTTTCCAATGTACCTTTTCATGTGGAGATTACTGTGACTAGAAGTTAAGAGAACAATGATTATCAATGGGTTCTAGAATGTTATAATTTTGTCAGAAGAGAAATGAAAACATAATCTTGTTATAGATAACACTATAGCTGTTGAAAAAAATAACATACTTCAGCTATCAAAAAAAAGTGTTATGTTTTCTAAAACATCTAGGGAGCTGTTTTATTGTGACTTTTTGCACTAAACAGAAAACTGGCCTTAGCCTAAATGGCTCCTATTCCATTTTTCAAGGCAAGAGCTTGCAATTTGTCTATCCCAGGAGGGAACTTCCTTAAATTTATAGAGGCACATCTTTCACATTTTTCCTGAGATCTAAAATAATCTAGAATGAAGTCACAAATTTAACATTATTAACACTAGGCTTTGACTTTCTGTCTTCCAGAAGAAATCAGAGATTTTCTTTTCTATGAAAGTACAGTAACCATAACCTTGTTTACGCTTTTATTCTACTGGTATCTTTGGCACAAGAAATCAATCTGATAAACCTCTAAATTTTCTGAAGTACATTTTTTCCTAAAAAAACGTAGCTAGCTAGTCAGAACTGGTAGACAGTAACACCTTTATCTAATTTATCCTGTTAAATGTCTGCTTCAAACAGTAATGGCAAGCTTGTCCACAATACTGCCTGAGATGATATTTATTTTTGTTAAAATAACCAGAATTCCTGAAAATAAAAGCTGAGTATCAGAAAAGCCCACTCAGCAAAAATACCAACAAAGTATTCAGATTCAGGTTTCCCTTCCTAGTAATTGTACTAGTTTTCTTTTCTAGCCCCAGAGCACTGGTGTTCATCATAAATAATGTTGATCTTGAGGAAGTCCAGACAAAGAAAAATTCCAAAGGAGTGGAAATTCCGAAGGAGCATATTTTAACTCTTTTTCTTTGCTTATTCCATATAATAAAAGAGTTTTGTTAAAGGAGCCCTTAAAGTCTTTGTTAAGACTTTATGTATCTATAAGGGCATAAGCAGAAGGGTCAGAGAAGTATAAGAAATGAACAGACAAAGTCATTGCCTGAAATTTAGTTTTGAAAAGTTAGTTCTAAACTCGGTGAGCACATGCACCCAAGGCTTATCTGGAATATGTGAAAGAAAATTTTAAAAAATCTTTGATCATGTGCATATGCCTCAGCACTGAATAACAACGTTCCCTGCTTCTAGCATGATTAAGAAAGCACAGCCTTTATGTCAAAATATGTGATTTTATTTACCTTTGGATCATTTTTTTATTCCTTGTGTTTAATTGTTGGTTTCAAACTATTTGGTAGCATCTTTCTTGCACTTACTCTTTTGGGGATGGGTGATAATAGCAATATAGAATGAAATGTGGTAATAACTATCGAATATCATAGCATATATAAGGATAGTTTCATCCAATTAAAAAATGGAGAATTGAGAAGGAAATTGTTCGATTTTTAGCTATTCAGCTCACACTTGCATCCAATAGTGGTTAATGAATCATCAGATAATGGTAACAGGATGTGATTCTATCTCCAGCTGAAGCTAGTCAGCTAGTCAGCCCTTGTGTTGTTTTGCCAACGAGCCAAGTATTAATAACTTTGCCAAATTATTGGAGAACATGTTTCTGTTTCTTGGGCACAGGGACTGTGTGTGGATATGTATGTGTGTAAATAATGAGACTTTAATTCTCCTAACCGTCCTCCAACTTAACTGTTATGTAAAAAAAAGTTTAAAAATGATAATAAAAATGATAATGTTTTTATATATCAATTGACAAAGAAATGGAAAATTCAGTAGTCAAGGTGTTATAGAAAAATATGAGGATTCTGCAAATATGAATGTCACTAAGTCAAAACTGGCACTCTTGCACTGGCAACAGCCTGAAGATTGATGTAATGTTGCACTTTGCCTATAGCACTCCTTTTCATAAGCACTATGGTAATTGCTGCATCAAAAGGTGTGTATTTCTTGCAGTGTGTGACTAGAATAATGGAATCATTGATTCCTCTTTAGACTAGGGTAAATTATCATCTGCATTCTACAGGGAATTCTTCAGACTAAAATATAATCACAGAATGGACTTGAAATATTTTTCTACAGACCTACTATAAACAATAGATAATATATATTCCAATCATCATATAGTATAATATTCAAATTATCCAAAACATTGTGAGCTCAGTCAGATATATTACTTCTTTTCTTCTAGGGTACAACAGAGCAAGAGTCCTTGACTACAAATTACTGTTGTTTTTGGTAATTCATACATTTATGTTTTTATTTCCTGTGTATTTAGTGCCACATTTTTCCAGGATATATTTACATATTTGAGGTAATACATCTCTCCCCAACTGCTAATAATTAAAGTACTATGTAGTCATATCATGGTTGAGTTGAAGACCACACTCATTCTAATCCAAAATATTATAGTCAGTAGGCCCGGATATTTAATAATAAATTGCATTCCACCATTATCCATATACAAATGACATAGTTAGGAACAGATTTGCACTTTTTGACATTGAGCAAATTATCAATATTTCATCCTAAATCATCAGTTTTGATTCTAAGTTCTAAAGTAGCAGTGGGAACAGATCAGCATATTCTCTCTCAGACAATTCTAAAATTATTATTCTTGATTTGAATCCTACTAAAAGTATGGTACGCAGAATTGGAAACAATGCACATTGAAAGGCCTGACTAACATAAAATAATGTAGAACAAAGTTTCTTCAACATTTTTAACAAAAAATGAGAATGATATTGTTTCACATTTTTGCAAATATTGTCAATATCTGGCAAATAATTTTGATTTCTAAGAAAAAATGGTGTAGATTATTAAACTATTTAGAAACTATATTAAATGCACCTAAAACTGAATTTGCCTTTTGCCTTAGTTTACTATCAACTATTATTCCAAAATCACTTTCACATGTACAGTTATATTTCAATCTCTTTCTCTAAAGTTGCATCTTTCCATAATCTATCCTGTCTAATCATCAAAACCATAAATCAGAAGTTTTTTTTCATTTTTACACAAAAAGCCAATAAAGAGTTTCTAATCTCCAATAAATGTAACATTCTTTCCTTTAATCCAAGAAGTCAAAATCAGTTTATTTATCTCAACAAGATCTATCAATTTCACCAAATATCCCTCCATAGTGACTACAATAGTGCAAAATCATTCTATTTTTGTTCATATAGTAAACTTGCTGCAATACAAGTCGTCATATATTGAAATAATCTTACATGTATCCATCAACCCTAAAAGGAAAAGTTCTTGCTTCAATTGAACATTAATATTTAAAATCCTCTGTGTCAATGTATACATTTGAACACACAACTTTTAGCTTTTTTACATGTTCTTGAACATGAACATCCTTTCAATGGTGGGTTCCTCCTGGTTCGGCCCAGTTTGGCCGAGCTGGTAGCAGTGACGATATGACATCACCGAACTGGTTCTCTTTGTCGGGAGCTGGGCTCTCCTGCCGCCACCACCCCTGCGTTATTCTTACCTTTTATTTGGCCCTGCCCCCAATCTATTCGCTGCCTCCCGAGTCCCAGCTGATTGGCAAGAAGGAAAAAAACTGTTTAAACTTGCCGCGGGGCTTCAAAGGGCCACCCTACAGCTGATCAGTGTTAAAAGGCAGTGTGGTGGTAGACCAGTGCACTC
>JANHZT010001242.1:193198-207632 GCA_032468215.1 Stegonotus admiraltiensis
ACCTTTGAAAGGATGGAAGGCTGAGTCAACCTTGAGCCTGGTGACAATTGAACTTGCAGTAATTGCAGGCAGCTGGAAGTTAAATACTGCCTTTAGTAGGAGCATTAGTCTCCTACGCAACTCAGGCTCCCTAGAAAGGCTCTGGAGCCTGGTGAGAGCAAAAAACGGGCCTAACGGGCCCACCGGGCCATCATGTGCCAAAAGCGGGGGGAGCACGGGGGTGGGCAGGGCACATAGAATTATAGATGTGGGCACGCGTGCGTGTGACCCCACTGTGCTCCCCCCGCTTTTGGCACGTGATGCGAAAAAGGTTAGCCATCACTGCACTAGAATATAAATTGAGAGCAAACCCCACTCCATACTAGCACTGATGACGTCACCCAGAGGTGGGTTTCAGCAGGTTCTGACCAGTTCTGGAGAACTGTTAGCGGAAATTTTGAGTAGTTCGGAGAACAGGTAAATGCCACCTCTGACGGCCCTGCCCCCATCTATTCTCTGCCTCCCAAGTCCCAGCAGATAGGGAGGAAATGGGGATTTTGTAATAACCTTCCCCTGGAGTAGGGATGGAATGGAGATTTTATAGTATCCTTCCCCTGCCATGCACAAGCCATGCCCACCAAACCATGCCACGCGCACCAAGCCACACCCACAGAACTGGTAGTAAAAAAATTTGAAACCTACCACTGATGTCACTTAGTTTGGGTAATAAAATGTCTGCAAGAAAAGAAACAAGCTCAGGGAGCACCAATGACCTCTAATTCAAACATTGAAATATTTTCCTTATCAGTTTCTTCTATCAGTCATGTTTGATTCTTGGACACTGTCTGAAAAAGTCCCTTCAATTTTCTTGGCAAGATTTTTCAGAAGTGGTTTGCCATTGCCTCCTTCTGAGGGCAAAGACAAAGTCACCCAGCTGGTTTTGTGCCTAAGGTGGGACTAGAAATGCTCTCCCAGTTTCTAGCTTGATGCTGTAGCCATTACATTAAGCTGGTTCCTTGAAGAGAATAGTTAGCAATTAGAATGTTGTTTAAATTGGGTAGGAGAATTGTGGAGAGATGGCTGCAGATAATATTGAACTAATGATCTGATTTTTCTTATTTGAATCTTATAATTAATCAGTTTTCTTACATGCGAAGAGTAGACTTAAACGAAATCATCAAAAGGCAGCTTAGATCAACTGCTACAATGAGAAGTTGATTCAGCAAAAGTTACTGAGTAGCCTTTCATGACATTTTTTTCGACCTTATGTAATATATAGGCCCCCTGGCTAAACAGATAAATTGTATGCTGAATAATACCTTAGCCATTCAGAATTCTAATGACTTGGGATCATATCCGAGTGAACAGTACATCAAGGAATAGTATTAAGATACTGTTGGATAGATTAGTCAAAGACTAGCAACTAAAGACTTCAAAATTAAATCTAAAACTTGACCAAGTCATGTGATATTTCATTGACAAGACTCCAAACAAAGATGTCAAATTATTGTGAAATTCCTTGTTCCTTTTTGAGGTCTCAGGAAGACATTTTAAAATCTAATAAGATCTGATAATGAACCAAGATTGTTCATGGTTTTAAATTTAATTTTGTTTGGTAGATCATTTCACAGAAGTAGCCGAACAGTTTGGATTAACGAATTCAACAAGTATAGCAAAGTGATAAACTTACCACTTGGAAGAGGGTATTGTTGTACCTCAGCATTTTCTGATTTCTTCACAGTTTTTGTTTTAGGAAGGGGCCCTGTTGATTTATAAGACAGTTTGCAATACTGAAAGCAGACATTGTCTTTTTTTTCTTCCAAAATACACAATACAGGTAGTTCTAAACTTACAACTTCAATTGAGCCCCAAATTTCTGTTGCTAAGCAAGGCAGTTGTTAAGTGAGTTTTGCTCCATTTCACAACCTTTTTCTCCATAGTTGTTAAGTGAATCACTGCAGTTGTTAAGTGAACCATGCGGTCATTAAGCAAACATGGCTTCCTCCATTGACTTTGCCTGTCGGAAGCCTGCTGGGAAAGTTACAAATGGTGATCACATGACCCTAGCACAGTGCAACTGTCATAAATACATGCCAGTTGCCAAGTGCCTGAATTTTGATCAGATGACTGTGAGGATGCTGCAACAATCTTAAGTGTGAAAAACAGTCGTAAGCCACTTTTTCCAGTGCCGTTGCAAATTTGGTCACTAAACAAATAGTTGTAAGTTGAGGACTACCTGTAACAATTAATCTTATTGTATGTTATTTATTAGGATAATAGTATGAACTATACTTTTCGCAGAAGCTTGAGAGCCATTAGTAGAGAAAATAAACTGCAAAAAAATGTTTAACTCCAATTGCATGTTGTCTTTAATTTTATAAAAAGAGAAAAATGCAATATGATGTCATTACAATGGATTCCTCTTCTGAGATGCATAGGTTTTGGGGAGGGGTTTCCTTTTTTCTTTACCCTCATTCTTTTCATATTTTAGTTAAACTGCAATATCCCACAAGATACAGTAAAAACACAGTAAATAATTCTATACCAAGGTGCGGATCAATTTTCCCTGAAGGCTGAGTTAATTGCAAAGGGTCTTTTTCTTCTAACTTTCTTTTTCCTTGGGATTTGTGCTGAGTCACAGTCTTTGGACTAATGGCAACTTTCTTCGTTTTGCGATGCTTGCCGAAATCCATATCTGAAAACAAGGAGAAATACTGAGACTGATTGAGATTCTTGCCTACAATTGTGGAAATTTATCTCCAACCACATAGGAGGTGACTTCTTCCTTAGCAAAGACAGATACATGCCACAAGATAGATCTTCTAAATGTGCTACCATGATTAACTCACATTTTCATCATTGTATCAAATGGTTGGCTTTAAATTAAACTTGAGTTTTAGCTTGTACTTAAATCATTTTTATATGCTAGGCATGTCCCAAATACACTAATTTTAGTATGAACCACATTCAGCCAATTAGATACAACTTGGGTTACTCCCAGAATTCCCAATTTCTATACTACCTATTATTCACAACTTCTCATGTCTCCTATAAATTTCATTTTAAGGCCATAATGACATCTTATACCTTTAGGAAAGCTGCTCCAAATGGACTGAAGCTTGGAATACCTCTCCAAGTTGTATTCTTTGAAAAGGACTCTCCAGAAATCTTCTATGGAAGATAAATCCTGATTTAGCAACCATGTCAACATGGTATAAAAAGCCCTGTGGCAACCTTCAGTTTCCTTCAGGTGGAGAGTGTCCTTCAAGACAAACAGAGGAAAAATGCAAAATTGACCTATTTCTCAAATATATTTTATTCCTTCAAAATGCTTAACATGCAGTATATATTATTTGTTGTAGTCCATCTTCTTGAGTAGAAGCTAATTAGGGATGGTAATAGTCTCAACATTTGAATATTCTATTTTATAAACAAAGTGTGAGAGATAATTTTGATGCAATTTATCTCATTTGCACATCACAAACTAAGACACAAAATTAAATTTTGATTATTTCTGAATTTTGCAGTATAATTTAAACCTGGCCTTAAAGTGTATATATTTTTAGGATGACTTTAATTTTAATATACAGTATACTAGATGTTTTATACATCTATGTAATTTAGATGTACAAAAAGCTCCCCAAAGTCGCTTCGAAACAAGATGAACAGCAAATAAATTAAATAAATAAAAAGAGATTTAGTACACAGAAAATTTCATGCAAAAGGAATATATATTGGGGGAAAAAATCCAACAATATAATGTAATAAATAGAACATAGTGTAATACATAATGAACACAGTATTTATAAATTTAAGCAGTTATTTGCAATAAGCACAGAAAGGGTTAAAATGACATTTATTTTGGAAAAAAACTAGAAACTGAGGAAAATTGAATGCGAGCTGTTTGGAATTATAAGTAGTCTTGAAAGTGCTTTAGAAATTGAAGCAAAAGGCTAATATTGTAATACTAAAAAAGGGGGGAAAAGTTACCAGTACCCTCAGATTACTCTCTACCTAAACTAATGTCTTTAGACAGGCATTCCTTTGTAGTCATTTGCAGTTATTTCAAACTATATCATAAACTTTGGCGTATAAATTGGGAAACAACACTTTCATTCATACTTTGATACTAAAAGTTAATACCCAAGATATACAGTTTCAGACTCTGTTGATTTTTTACCCTACCTGCCCAAATAAAAGTTTATACAAAGCAGTCTGAAAAACTATCGCATTCCAATAATTTGCACAGAAGGAAAGAGAAAATGCAGTAATGAAAAATAAAAACACCAAACTAAAAAACTGATAGATTAGCAAAAGCGTAGCTGAACATGAGCTATACATAATATTGTATAAAATAAAACACCAAATATGCAAATTATTGTAACACATTAAATGGATAGCTTAAAAGAAATGGATATATTCCAATATTATGTACTGAAGAGCTACATAGTACCCAGATTTTTTCCCCTCTCACCTTGAACATCTCTTCAGTGACAATTTCATGATCAGCAAGCCCATGAAGTAATGGGAAGACATCATCGACTGCCATCGAAATCTCTGTGCGATAAATCTTCAGTAATTTTCTCAAATCTCCTTCCCCTAATGCCCTATTGGAATTGAACATCCTGGAACAGAAACATAGGTACAAAAGGAGTAAACTATAATCTTCCAAGTTTATTTTTGGATCAACTTTGCAGGAATCAAACCTTATTAAAAATGCCTGAAGATAATTTAAACCCCAGTTTTGAGGTAAGATATTCTGAAGGATCATTATTATTTTATGAACCTTTCTGCCAGCCTCGCTGGCTTTGGAACATTAGACTTGCAAACATAGTTTGCAAAAAGATGATGCTTCTGCCTATAATTGGTCTTTTCCAATGATTCCTTGGTGGTTGTTTTTTGTTTCTTTCAATATTTCTAAGTATTCAGCTTTGACATGCTTAGCCAGCTGTTGTAACAATCAAGAGATACCACATTGTTGGTCTCACCTCCTAAACGGTAATCAACACAATATCTGGTTTCTGTAGTTCCTTGTGCTCTTTATATTGCTCCATCTTGAAATAAGATAGATGAGGAGGGAGGAGGAGGTATGTGAAACGAAGAGCAACAAAATTTGATTGAAGACACAAACAGAAACTCAGTAATAACACTCTGATGAATCTGAGAAATAAAAGCTCTCTCCAGTAAAGCCTATTTAGACTGCTTTATTATTTGAAATATCGTGTTTCTTTCAGTGTTTCACTCCACCCTGTGCCATCTGCACACATTGTGTATTACCTTTCTTGACTGGAAAATGAGAAGGTAGTACTGTGGATGAGGAAGTGCTGGGTCCCCACCCCACCCCATCCCGGTCCCTTACAGTTCTGATAAGGCTCCATAACTTGCATGAGAGACGTGCCAATTAAATTTTTTATGTTGCAAAGATATGACTATAATCAGGAATATAATAATATTGAGCTCCTATGTCCATGTTGTTTGAGAAGTTATTGTCGTAATTTAATTAAAATACAAATATAGGAGGGCAGGTCAAGAGCAGTCAGAGCCTAGGGCAATCTTCTTTAGTCTGTGATTTCCATACAGAATTGGAATTCTGGAGTTGTAGACCTCACACATTTGAAGGACCAGAATAAGGAAAGTCAGTATAGGGAGAATATAATTAATTGGAAACTGGCCTACGAATAGCATCAAGTGGTTTATAACCCGAATGAAGATGAACTTGTCAGTACCAGTATATAGATGTTGGCAGACGATCAGCGATATTTGGAGATTTGAATATCTTTATAGTTGCCAATTAAAAACTTGTGATTGAACATTATGGCTTTACAGAAAGCTAAATCCCTGTCTCTTTGGCAGTTTTTTAGCACCAAATGATGTTTTATTTCAGCTGACTTGGAAAAAATGTTTTGCTCAAGGAAGAAAGGAAAAAGAAGCTAGACTTTTCAGAACTTTTCTATACTGTTTTAAGTAATGTTGTTAAAGCAATTTAATAATAATGTAACATTAAATTTTTTTGTTATAGTAATAAAATAATGTTGTTAAAGCTATTTGTTAATAATAAAATCCTAGGATGATCTGTGCATTAACTCATTTTTTGGAATTTCAATGGACTTCCTAGAATTTTAGAGTTTTAGAAAACCTAATGCTACTCTATTGTTTCAATCCATGAAAATCAGGTGACAGCTAAAAGCTGTGAGTAGTGTTCTTTTATATGATAATTCTGTGAGAATTGGATCAGAAACTGCATTTCATGCAAAATAAATATACCATTACTCCCAAGTATGTAATTGGTTTCAAAGCACTTTAAATTATTCTTGACAAAATTTGTGGACTTTCCATGGTATTTAATCATTATATCTTCACTAAAATGAAGCTAGGAAAAGCCCACAATAATGATCACAATAAATAAATAAATAGATAAAAGTATACAACTCAAATCATCCTGTGGATTGCTGATGTATTTTTTTAGATCCACAAATGTCCATTCTACTTTAGAAAAACTAATTTGGATAATTTTTAGAACTGTGCATACTTACGCGAGTATGTTTATTGTGGCATTGTACCTCACCCAAATTCATTAATGAAGTAGGAACTGAAAGAAACAGAAGTATGTACTATATTAGAATTTCAAGTAAAATTAAAAATTCAGCTAAAATTGGCACTGGGGAAGATTTACCTGAAAGCATTGAGGGCTGTTGCTAGTTAAAGATTGAATTCATTCATGATGCTTATCTATATTTCTCATCTGATTTATGCAATTCCATTCACTATGTATAAACCATGATTGACTTGATGCTACACAGGAGCAGGGACCAACATTTCTTACACATTTTGAATTACTATTCCCATAATCCTGATAGCATGTGAATTATTGGCTTTATTATGCTATATACAAAAATGGGAGAACTGTTCTAAAAAATGCTGCTAAAACAATCAAGTGTCTGCTTAAAGACAAGGCACTTTTGTATGAAGGATTTGGAAAAATAGTTGAGAGTCATATAAATGTAAGGAAAGATGACAAATGAGGGCTTGGAATCCTCCTGGGTGGAAAAAAATCAAACCCCACCCTTCATTTTTGCATAAAAAAGTGTTCCTAACAAAATTGCTGTGAGCAAAATGGTCAGTTTCTAAATTTGATATGTAAATCTAAATAAATAAAATTTAGCAGGTTTCAAAAAAGTTTTAGCATTTAATCCATTTTATTCCTATAGTTCACAAGCTAATAAAACAAATGTATTTTTCATCAAAACAAAGCTTTGCCATCATTTTTAGAAACTGTTAGCAAAGAACAAGAAAAATAAAGTCAAAATACTGTCATCCATCACTTCCAAATGAAGTGTAAAGATTGCACTATAATTAACAATGGTATATTGAGTTGTATACGATATGAATGGGATGTTTTATGTAAGCCCCAAATTTTATTCTCCTTATGCAGCACTATCTGATAACTTTTTCTTTGGTGATCACCAGGCTCCATTATTTTGTTGCTTTTTAATAAAGCTAAATGATAAACTGATTACAAATATAGTACCAGCCTTATTTTCAAAACTACCACATTAAATGAGACTACACCGAAGTGCTATGAAGTATGCATATGTACCCCCCAAAAAATAAAGGCAAGGTAAGATAGCAAAGGACATCAGTTAGCATCAGTGCTGTATTGAATAATGTGAATGTGCATATTTAGAAAAATATGGACAGGTGCAAGCATACTTTGGACAGAGTTCCTGTTCCCAAAAGCTGGACGTATTTTGTGTCAGCTGCAAATTTTGACTATATGCTGGAATGATTCAGCTGCTAATCAATGATGTGAACTTGGTATCCAAGATTATTCATATTTGCAATCCTAATTGGTTAGCAAATTCTGACTGAAAATTTGCATGGAATTTTAACTTGACTGATATGACCATGTGTGATATATTAGAAACTGCCTTGTGAAGAAAGGTTCTATTCATTCAGGCCAAGTATCAAACTTCTGATTCTATTTCCATATAATGACAAAGAAGTAGGATTAAGAGGCAGGCCTTCTAAGTAGTTATGGTTAGGGTCCCCTCAAAGGTAGGATTGGTTCCACCCAATCACTATTTCAATTAGCTTTAAACATCAATTATTATTACGCAGTGCAACAGTAGATTACAGAGACTGTTGAATCATAAGCATTTATTCTCTTCTTCCAGGATGCATGATGAATGCTTTCTATAATATCAGACCTAAAACAGGAAACAGCAGCAGTCAGAGATGTTTATTCACATGACAGAATCAGTATTAGAAATAGATTTGCAAGTTAGAAATCAAAACAATAAAAGGAAAACTGTAAAGGTTTGAGAAAGAATAAGCGTTCAATCTCTAGTTTCAGCTTCAAAAAATTGACAAATGGAACAGATGCGTCTTCCAATTAAAGTTAGATCAGGGAAATGCTGGTCCTGTTAATATTCATAAAGGCCACAAAGCTTTAATATATTGATGAAAAGCACAGCAGACAATCAGAACGCTGCTTTTAAGCAATTTTATTCTTGGCCAGAAAAAAAACTTCACTCAGTTTATAAAACAATTAAAACTGTTAATTGAGAGCTTTCTTACATTTCAATGAAAACTGTCTTAGTCATGCAATTGATTATTCTGTAGCTAATCACGGTACTGCTCAAGTAAGCTTAATACAAAGTTAACATACTCGATCATCTTCCTTTAGCTGTAAAAGGTAGGTATAAAGGAATTAACCTAGGAGGCATACATTTCCCGTTCTCAAGATTTCATTCTCAGAATTTCCATTATTCTAAAATTTTTATACTACATCCTATATAAAACATAACAAGTGACTTAGTTTGTATATTCCTTAATCTTCAGGACTTTCAAAGAAAAAATAAGGCCCATGACTCATTTCCCCCATTTACTGTACTAAGCTTCTTAACTAAGTCTAATTCTCTGTTTTCTTCTTCATAACACCAGAACCAGAGATTATCAGGTGAAGGTGAATGGTGGGAAATTCAAGAAGCTATTCCACATTATACACCACTTAATTTAATCATATAAATTCATTTTTATAAAGCAAGTAAATGTTTAGATGATTTTAAAGGAGGATTCAAAACATTCTTGGAAGTATCAGAATATGAATAATTAGAAGTTATATGGCTCTAAATACCAGAATTTAGAGTAAAGCTTCATTCCTGAGGACTATATAGTTTTCTATATAGTGGTTTGCCATTGCCATTTTCCAGGATATGTTTATGCCTCTGAATTCCAGTATCTAAAGAACAACTGTAATAGGAGTTATTATCAACATACAGCACCTTATTTGGAGGCTTCCCAGAGGCACAGTTAACCAATATGCTTAATTCCAACACTGCTTTCCTTATTTTTTTGTTGCCAGTTTAGCATTCCAATTGATATTTTTCTTACAAAACAATTACATAATTAAAACCAGTTTGGACTCGCTTAGTCATATATTCACTTGTACTGCTTGTACTGTTTATTTTAGTAGTCATGTTGTTATAGGGGAATACATGGAAAATATAATGCTAAAAATACAGAAAAAAGCTTTTAGATGTGAAATGAAACAAAAATATGTAATAGCAATAGCAATAGCACTAAGACATGTATCACTCCATGGTACTAGAACAGAACTCTCTGAGCAGTTTAGAAATATCAGCATATTGCCAACAATCTGGGTCCTCATTGTACCGACCTCGGAAGGATGGAAGGCTGAGTCAACCTTGAGCTGGTCAGGTTTGAACTCCTGGCTGATGGCAGTGTTAGCCTGCAATACTGCATTCTAATCACTGTGCCACCACAGCTCTTGAAATGTATCTTACCTAATTTATGCAGAATTATTCTTAAAATATTATTGAATTTATTTGCTGCCTATCTCACCATGGGACTACTCTAGAATTATAAGGTAAAGTTTTGAAACTATTTTAAGTTTTAAATCTTTAAAGAATCAACTTACAAAATCAGTTGGTATGACTAAGTAGCTAGATATTTCTGTTGTTGCAAACATCACAGTTTACACATTCAAAATTATCAGTCTGAGACTTTTTTCTTTAACCTTTAGGCAAGTTCACCTTATGTTATCATATTGTGTTTTACACATCTTCCCGTTACTTTTAACTACAGATTTTTTTTTACATAATTACCGCTGATAATTGCCAAGAATTCAGAAAAATGATAGCTGTTACCAGCACACTGGTATCTAAAGCCATTGTTTAAAATTCCTGTTTTCTTCCAATAAGCTATCAAATTATCTACGAGAACTGGTTTGCCAAAGTGTAGGGTCTCTTAGCAACTACTTATCTACTAGGTCAAATAAGCAATCCATTACTTTTTGTGCAAA
Source organism: Stegonotus admiraltiensis (assembly GCA_032468215.1). Classification (NCBI taxonomy): domain Eukaryota; kingdom Metazoa; phylum Chordata; class Lepidosauria; order Squamata; family Colubridae; genus Stegonotus; species Stegonotus admiraltiensis. The sequence goes on from JANHZT010001242.1 coordinate 203,502, forward strand.
TACCTAAAACCATTTGAATCTCAGTGTATCAACTGCAACTTATATGTACTACATCTCTTAGGGCCAGACAGGTTTTTGTTTTCTTTTCCCCCTAGAAAATAACAGCACTTTCTGAATCACTGGGACCAATTATTATTTTTCCTTAAGGGACACAGTTTTAGTTGTCATGGTTTGAGTTTACAGTTTATTGTGATCCTCAATATTCCAATATTACACAAAGACTATGAATTCTGTTCAACAGCCACGTATAGCTTCTTAGGTTAATAAATTGGATATGGTCTTCCAATCTCCAGAGATGCAGAGCTGGAATACAACATATTATTTAATTAATTTACTCTTTATTTTTTTCTTTCTCAGACCTCCATATTATGTTTTTAGCAAAAGGTTTTTCGTATGCCTGGTCTGATTCAAATGCTGTACATAACGGATAAAGCATTATCTTCCTAAGCAGTTTGTTGAAATACATACATTATTCTCATGGAATGTAACCTGTTCATGTCTACTTTATTTTTTTTAGCTTATAAGCACTGGAACTTCAGATTTCTTTTGCAAATGTTATAGTTTTTTCATAACCAATATTTTTTCTTTGTGAATATATTGCTATAAAACTAAATGGCTATCATCTTAACCTTTTCCATGGACTATTTTTTGCCAATCCTTTTGGTGCTGCTGTTGCACAATAATGGAGCCCAACATAATTATCTACACCAACTCCCAAATAATCTGGGTACTTTAAGATCTAAGTTAATTCCTCCAGAGAGTTCAGATACCAAACTAGCAGTTCTTGTATTTGTCAAAAGTCTCATAGAATCCTGGTCTGACTTTTCTGATATTCATACGTAGATGCTGATTTTCAGAAGGAACTGATTCATTGTAAGTGGTTGAAGTTGCTGTCCCAGTCACCCAACAAGATGACAGACGCTTTCTTTTTGCTTTATCTGAAAACCCTCCAATTCCCTTGTTGTATTCAAGACAGGAGTCATCTTTATTCTTATTAACATCTTCAACTGGCTGTTCATCCCTATTTGAAGTCATTTCTTTCCGCTTACGAGCTTCTTTCTCTTCCTCTGCAATTTTCCTAAAATGCTCTAATGACTCAACCTTTCTCCGTCTTTCTATTGTTTCCATTTGTTTTTTGTCCACAAAGTCCTCAAAGTACATTTTTCTCTCATTCCTCTGATCTTCAAGGAATTTCCATTCAGTATCTGTCATCTTAACACCACTGCACTGCTCCAATTTCTCTCGTGTAACAGTGTCTGTACAAAATATATCAAAAAGCTGTTCTGAACTCCTATTGAAGTCATCTGCTTTCTGAATAAACAGTTCATTTTTTCTTCGCTTTCTGGATTGGTATAACTTTGAGAATTCTTCATATACTTTCAGAATATGCTTCTTTATGCTCTGTGTTGCTATGGTATATAGATTGCAAAACAACCAGTGTTCCTGCAAAAGTTCAGCAAGCAATTGGGCAGCATCTTCTTTGGATCGTTGTGCTTGTCCAGCCCTTTTTGGATGCAACAAATACAACATGTTTTGAATGACATCCTTCTTCGTAGGTAGAATTCCTTGTGCAAATTCAGATGATTCTACATAATCAACAGTTCCCAGAGTCTTTTTTGCTTTTATTTTATCCAAAGCTGCCATAATTCCTGTTTAAAGTCACTCTATATCAAAAGCTGAAAAAGAAGGGAGACGTTAGCTGAAATAACACCAACAATGAAAATTAGAATTCAAATTCAAAAATGCTATACTAGTAGTTCTTGTTTAACTATCGTAATATGGATCGGCAACTCCGCCACTAAACAAAGCAGTCATCAAGTGGGAAATCACAAACCATGCTTTTCAGCCGGAAGAGACAAGACTACTCAGTTTCACACCTTTAGCTTTCCTTTGCCTTACCAATCCCCCACCCTTTGGAATGCTCAAGTGTCCACCTACTGTCAAAAGCAATGCAATCACACTGGCAGCCTAAGACTGAGAATTACAGGCAAGCTACACAGCTTACAGTACTCTTGAAATCTCTTCCTCCTCCAACCTCTCCACTCTGCTAAGGGGGGGCGGAGTGGGGCGGGGGGAGAGAAAAAAAGGCTCTTCTATTTGACCCTTTCCTGCTGCCAGCATGATTACATTGCTTTTGATGTGTAAATGAATAAGCAGCTTACTGTTTCATTAAACTGAATAAAATGTTAGTATATTATTTTATTTACTGAAATAATTCTATTTTCAATTACCTCTATTAACAGAGATAACTAATTTTCCCCAAACAATACAGATTTATAAAACAATGTTTATGCAACAAAGTAAATTTGCTGCCCATATCACCGTTACACCACCACTGAGGGATATAACCTAAAAGAAAAATAAAAGCAACAAAGCCATGTCATTGCCATCTCTAGATTAAATTGCATTATGTTTTACAGGATCTGTCTTTTAAAATTGTTCTGAAGCTAAGTTGGACCAAAATGCCTATTTGCCCGCAGGTGAGAGATACTTTTCATACATAATATTGGAATCCACACTGACCAACAGGCAAATTCAAAATGAATTAAAGCCCAACTTCATCTTAGCATCCAATAAAATCTGGGAGACTAGGCATGCACCTATCACGTAGGCAGTTTCATCTGGCAGGGTCTAGGAGGCATATCTTTTCTGCTTTCATGCCTGCTGAGATTTAGGTACCATGTAGTCTTGTTCCTGGCCTTGTTCTTTAAAGGCTCTTAAGACTTCACTTTTCCCAAAGAAACTGGCCAGAAGGTTTTATTACCATCTTGATTATTTTTAAATTATTTTTGATTCAATGAAGTTGTCTCTGTATGTTATTATATTGTAAAATTTTGCAGTTGTGTACTATGCCCTGATTCACATGACAACTGGATGCCTATATAAATTAAAATAATTCAGGATCATCTTGAAATAGCTTCTATCTATTCAGGACAAAGACCTCTATTTGGATTGCTGAAGGTTCCTTCTCCATATAAAATCTAGGGAAAAATAAGGACATCTTATTCCTCAATTGAATGGAAACCCCATGTAGAATGCCATCCCACCAAAAATCTCAATAGTTCCATTATTCTTATCCTTTAGAAATTCCTTAAAAGTTGACCTATTCAGACAAAAGTTTAAGATTTCCAGTACATATACCTATTAGAATATTTCTGGTTATAATTTATGAAAATTAATAGTTTTGCCATTATTTCTCAATTAGTCAGCTTTTTTGTTATACCAGCACAAGTCTTTCAGAGTGTGGCAATATATGTATTAAATAAATAAATGTATATTTTCCACTGGTGGAAATTGCAATAGTCCCAAGTAAGAATCTTCTCAAAGGTATTTTTGGAGCCATTTGCAGCTGAACATAACAAATTATTCATCACAACTACATTAAACCTGCTCTACACTATCAACTTTTAACTATTTATGCTCTTCATTATACACAATGGAAATTCTCTGCATCTTTTGAAAAGCTGTAGTCTATGAAAAAATCAATTTAGCTGCAAAGCTTATTTAAACTAAACTTGAATTTCCAGAACTGTATACATTCTTAAATATTAATCCTGCATACTTTAATTACTCTTAAACATATGTGCAAAGAAATGCTGCGCCAAACAGAATGCACTTTTCTTAGATATGAAGAAAAAGTATGAAAACACAGGAGAGTAATAGGCACTCCCACGTACAGTGCTCGATTTTTATCCAATAATGCAAGAAGCCTTTAAAATACGAACTTTACATTGTGGAGATAGTTTATAGTTGTATAATTTCCAGCAGCTTGCGATTTTTTTTTTAAAAAAGTTGCACGTCTGCAGGGCAGGTGGCCAAAGAAAACATAAGACAAGAAGAAGGGTGGAAGAACTCTAATGGATGAATAGGATAATAAATGTGTTAGTATTTGGGCGCAACAAAACTACTAGTGTCTTCGCTGCAACACATAAACAACAACAATTATTCATTCAAATTGTATACCGCCCGATTCTGTTCTCTAACCTAGCAGCTTTCCAAAACAGGGTAGACGAACCCCACCAGCCACCTCAATCTACCCTGTCAGCAAACTCCAGAATACCTATAGGCTCTTTATTTGCTCGCTGGGGTGTGAGTGACTGAGCGCTGTCCTTCCAAACGGAGAATGAGAAG